>APFE030273526.1:40690-102601 GCA_000404065.3 Pinus taeda | reverse complement strand
TATCTTAGAAACAAACAAGTAAAGTCTACTTTTGCTTTCCTTTATGAAAATAGATAGGAGTGGAACAAAGGAGACCAAACTTAGTCTTGCGCTCGATTTCCTCTCCTTCTTGATAGAGCCTTTCCGCTTCTGCATCACAGCAACATACTACTATCAAAGAAACAAAGATCTATATTCATAAATAACACAGGACCAGATGTGTGTTAACCATACAAATGCATATATAAACAAGTACACAAGAATATGGAGAAAAACTTGAATAGATTTATTAAGATGAAAAGTAGCAAGAGGATTACAACCATATGTTTTGACCCAGCATCATCCTCCAGCTAGAAAGCCCTTCTTCACCTCAAGCAAAGCTTAGATCACCCAACACTATGAATGTACACCAGAAAACCAACAACACTTCTCTATAAGATACAAAATTCCAGCCTCTGGATCTCTGTGATGAGGGATCCATATATAGATGATTATAGGGAGGTGAGTCATCTTCTGGGGTCTTGATTAGTGTCTTCTCTCTGATAGTTCCTGCTTCCACTTGGAGAATGATGATCTCTTACTCATCCCTAGTCGAAAATAGAGAGGCAAGTGTCAGAGGGGAAGCTTTTGGAAGATTCCATGATCTTCCACCTCGCATTTTTGTCCCTGCCATTTGTCCATTCCCGACCATCTTACCCTACAGAGGAGAAATTCAGTATGCATCGCACCTTGTACACTGGGAAGGTGATATGCATCGCACCCTCTGCACTGAGCTTTCAGTATGGTTCAGTTTTGACCATTTATGGGCAGTTTTCAGTGGAGAACTTTTGGGAGATGATGTAATCAGCTGACCTTGTTCCTTTAGGAAGTGAAGCAACACTTTTAGGGACTTAGGAGCCCTCAGTTTATGGACATTTATGATTGGGGTTGAAGTGCCCAAAAATGTCTATAACAAACACAGAACAATTAAAATTCAAATTTGTAGGTCTATGATCATTATTCTCATTTTTGCAGTCTAATCTATGTCTTCCATTCCGAACGATCTGGTTTATAAGGTCTGATTTTCATTTCGATGGCATATGATCTACTACATGAATCTATCCCTAAAGCTATCCTCAACATCTGACCTGCATATTTCATGTCCATCTAGCTTATTAGAGTTTCAATCTCTATAATACATTTCTAATAGTGATTCAAAGATTGGTTGTGTGTTTTGAGTTTTCTATTACATGGAAACTTGCTACAGAGATCCAACCTATGTATATTGTGCCAAGGCATGGACTGCACACTTACTAACTTTCCTCAAGAGTTGTACCTTGTTGTGAGACCTTGTGAAGACCTATAATTCTTGCAAAATCTTGGCATAGTAATCCTGAAGTGAGTAAACTAGTGTGAACACCTGGAAATGAGACTTGCCAAAACTCATGGAGCCTAGCTTGAACTTGTCAAACTTGGAAAAGCTCACGATCAACTCACCTGAAATTTGCCATACGGAGTCAACATGGACTTCACTTGGTGAAAAGACTGGAATGCATTTTTTGGAGGGAGAAAATAGAGTGGAAACACATCAACAAAACCCTAAAGGCAATAACCCAAAAACAAGAATCATTTCACTCTCATTTGGTCATTTTATGTTTCAGTTTTTGAGACAAATTTCAAATGGCCGAATTTTATATTATCTTATTTGATGAGATGAATTGATGGGTAAACTATTTCTTTATAGATTTTATGGATGAAATATCATTATTATTTTTTGCTCAAAATTCCTAGTTTTATTTTATTTTTTTATATTTGTGATGTTTCATCAAAGTCTTGAATTAAATTTTTCTGAGCCCAAAGCTAGTCAATGTTTTCCAAGTGTCTGAGTCTCACAACCTTAGTGAAAGTTGACAATAATTATGATTTCAAGATAAATCTGTTCATTTTCTAGATTCATATTTTTTTTAAGTAGCCATAATCAGTGGATGTTTAATATAGATAGTGTTAAATAGGGATGATTTTTTTGGCAATGATCTTTATATAATCTGGCTAACTATTAGTCTGGATGTGCGTGTATATATACTTGAGAACTCTTCTTTTTTTATTTGTTCATTTTGCTCCTATTATAATCATAGGATTTATACCTTCTTTAGTAGTTGTAATTTATATGTCTATTTTAGTTCTGTTCTTTCTTGTGTTTTTTTGAATGTCCAGCCGTGGAGATTAACAATTCATGTAATATCTCTTACTATGTTAGATGGTTATCCATGAGCTCAATATGTGAAGGTTGTTATAATGTCCATTGGTTTCAGTTCAGCGTTCATTACTTATATTTCACTCTTTTTAGCTTTGAAATTCCATTTTTTTTGAAGTAGATTTTCCCTACAGTGGGGATGCATTATATGTATAATATAGCAAACTGATTTTGAAATACAATTTTTTTATTGTTTGCATCTCTTCAGAGACTAGAATGTATATCAAATCAAAGGGAATTTTGTTTGCCTAATAGAGTTAATTTCAAGGATAGGGAAGATATTGCTTGGTAATCTACGTATATATTCTTAACAATACATCAACAATCTTCTCCCACTGCTCAAGAGTTAGAAAAGTTCCAGTTGGATTGTGACCACAACCATGAAGCAGCACAAAACAACCAATTGGTGCAGGCTGAAGGAAGTTGAGCAATTATCAGTCTCCTCTACTAACAAAAAATTAACAGTGCATTTATCTCCACTATTTCTTTTGCATGTGCTTCACTACTATTTTACCCTAACAGACTTAGAAAATTCACAAGCAACACTCTTGCAATGGTTGTGATCCATTGCCACAATTCTAGCAATTTTAACAAACAACAGACCACCATTCTATTTCCATTGCTCATTCCAAAGGTCAAATCCTAAAGAAAAAACAAATAAGTCAAACAAAATCCCAATTCCCTATCAAAAAAGCCCACACACTCATTTCTTGCGCTTGGAGAGGGCGACAAATCCCAAATCAAGGGATCATAATGCAATCCACATCCCAATTCCTAGCCAAATAAACCCACAAGTGGCACTTGACTCCTCCATCATAGCCTTTATAAACACTTATGCAAAAGTTGTGAGGAAGAACCGCAAGGGGTGATATTGGAGTATTAACTTGCTATCGTGTCAAAATTTACATGATTTTATGTGTCTTTAAATGAGGGCTCTCCCTAAGATTCAAATGTATTCATGGAGATAGATGGATAGTAGGGCCCCATTTGAATAACACACCCATCAGCAACCTAGTTCCATTGTTAGTCTACTTGTCCACGACCTTGTTTTGCTTTCATGGGACATCATAAAACTCAAATATTTTCAAAATATTTAACCTTTACTAGAATTATTTGTGCTAGCCTGTATAGACTGAAATTCTTTGAGATCCGTTTGATACATTGACGTTTGAATTATTGAGGGGTCCCCTCCACTGCTGCTGTATGGAACCCTTTATATTTTAATATTAGGAAACCTTTGTATAATTCCAAGGCATCCACCTCATTATTAGTTGATATTCTATAAGGTTAAAGATACCCTCCCCACACCTACCTCCCTAATAGTAATCAAATTATAACATGTAACAATAGACCTCATGTATGGACAACATGAACAAGTTTTATTTTTCAGTATGTAAGCCAACATGCCACCCTTTTATTGTTTCACTACAGTTTGTATTTTCCTTTGGTTATCTCTGTTAGGTGGTTGAAATTGTTTGGCTAATGCTGGTCATGGGTTTGAGCTTATCCTATGCTGATATTTTGACTCACCCTCCCACATCCATGGACACGCACATCCCATTCCTTATCTAGAAGAGGCCAGAGCTAATGTGACAAAGAAGTGGGGTCTACCACCATTTTCCATGGTAAGATATTTGCAAGTTGCATGACTGTAGGTTACCCTAGAGAAAGAAGGGTTCCCCCGGGCTCAAACAGTGGGGAAGATATTGATGAAGACATTGAGAAGTAATTCTTTGGGAAAGGAAATCCTCCTTATTTCAAAGTGGGAAAAAAACACCCACATTCATCCTTCAACTGTAATCACTCAATAATCCTACATGAGGTTGCTAGGTTGAATGAGGAGGCACAACATGATGACAAAGGAAAGGGTGTGGAAGGCATCCCTCCCTCAAATGTTTTGTTGAATGATACTAGGAACATGAGACACTTACCTAATGGTAGAATAATTTGAACATGATGTGGCACATTAGATCTTTTGTGGCCTCTCGCCTTGATGCAATATGTTCAGAGACCTACTTAAAGATCTATTCTCATATCTAGAGCTGACATGCACAACTCTTTCCAAGGGGATCTCCAAGAAAACCTGCAACCTGTGTACTCTCTCAAGTGAAAGTGCTCCTTACTTAGTTGCATGACAAGGGAAAGGTTGGAGAATTGTTGGACCAACAGTAATCCATCCCATATGAACCCCTTATTTCCACTGGCTAGTGTCACAATATGTTATGAAAACCTAGATTACTATCAAATGCATGTCAATAATAGTACAATTTATAGTGTTTCCTATGTTACTGGTTCCAATGTCACCCTACAATTTAGTATGGAACATAATCTGGCTAGACTCTTACATCCTGGTAATAATACAAAGTCTTGGTAGACTCTTGCATCTTGGAATCATACAGGTTGATGATATTCTAATTATTCTCAAATTGATAATCAAATTTTGAGGGAACTTACAATGCAATCATAAATGTTTGAAAATGAAGAACCAGTAAAAGCTAAAAAGTTATTTTCAAAAAACAAAATAAGACTTGTCAATATAGAAAAATGTAAGCAAATGAAAGAGCAAAGTAATATGGAATGAGTGATTCACAATATAAAGGTTGTAAACATAAACCCCATATCATCAATAACCTGATAAGAAACATCAAGGAAAGTAGTAAGATTCTTTTCCTGAATGACATCAACAATCTTCTCCCACTGCTCAGGAGTTAGAAAATTTCCAGTTGGATTGTGAGCACAACCATGAAGAAACAAAAAACAACCAATTCGTGCAGGTTGAAGGAAGTTGAAAAGCTATCAGTCTCTTCTACTAGCAAAAAATTAACACTGCATTTACCTCCACTATTTATTTTTCATGTGCTTCACTCCTATTTTTACCCTAGAATGCTCAAAAAATTCACAAGTAGCACTCTTGCAATGGTCATGATCCATTGCTACAATCCTAGCGGTTTGAGCAAACAACAAACCACCATTCTATGTCCATTTCTCATGCTAAAGGTCAAGGCCTAAAGTAGAGACAAATAATTCAAAGAAAATACCAATTCCCTATCGAACAAGCCCACACACCCATTTCTTGCACTTGGAGAGGGGGTCAAAGCCCAAATCAAGGGATGATAATGCAGTCCACATCCCAATTCCTAGCCAATAAACCCACGAGTGGCACTTGACTCCTCCATTGTAGCCTCCATAAACACCTATGCAAAATTTGTGAGGAAGAACCACAAGGGGTGATATTCGTGTATTAACTTGCTATCGTGTCAAACTTTACATGAGTTTATGTGTGTTTAAATGAGGGCTCGCCATAAGATTCAAATGCATTCATCGGGATAGATGGATAGTAGGGCCCCATTTGAATCATACCCCGGTTAGCAACCTAGTTCCCTTGCTAGTCTACTTGTCCACGACCTTGTTTTGCTTTCATGGGACATCATAAAACTCAAATCTTTTTCAAAGTATTTAACCTTTACTAGAATTATTTGTGCTAGCCTATATAGACTGAAATTCTTCGAAATCCTTTTGATACATTGATGTTTGAATTATTGAAGGGTCCCCACCATTATAGCTGTATGGACCCCTTTATATTTTAATATTAGGAGACCTTTGTATAATTCCAAGGCTTCCACCTCATTATTAGTTGATATCCTTTAAGGTTAAAGATACCCTCCCCATACCTACCTCCCTAACAGTAATCAAATTATAACATGTAACAATAGACCTCATGTATGGACAACAACATGAACAAGTTTTATTTTTAAGCACGCAAGCTAACATACCACCCCTTGGTTGTTTCACTACAGTTGGTTTTTTCCTTTGCCTATCTTTGTTGGGTGGTTGAAGTTGCTTGGCTAATGTTGGTTGTGGGTTTGAGCTTATCCTCTATTGAGATTTTGACTCACCCTCCCACATACATGGACAGACACATCCTAATCCTTATCTAAAAGAGGCTAGAGCTAATGTGATGGAGAAGTGCAGTCTACCCCCATTGTTCATGGAAAGATATTTACAAGTTGCAGGACTGTAGGTTACCCTAGAGAAAGAAGGGTTCCCCCAGGCTCAAATAGTGGAGAAGATATTGATGAAGACATTGAGAAGTACGCCTTTGGGAAAGGAAATCCTCCTTATTTCAAAGTGGGAAACAAACACCCACATTCATCCTTCAACTACAATCACTCAAGAAGCCTACTCGAGGTTGCTAGGTTTGATGAGGAGGCATGACATGATGACAAAGGAAAGGGTCTGGAAGGCATTCCTGCCTCAAATGCTTTGTTGAATGCTCCTACGAACACGAGATACTTACCTAATGGTAGAACACTTTGGACACGATGTGGCACATTAGATCGTTTGTGGCCACTCATCTTGATGCAAGAAGTTCAAAGACCTTCTTAAATATATATTGTCATATCTGGAGCTAACATTCACAACTCTTTCCAAGGGGATCTCCAAGAAAACTTGTAGCATGTGTACTCTCTCAAGTGAAAGTCCTCCTTGCTGAGTTGCATGACAAGGGCAAGGTTGGATAATAGTTGGACGAGCGGTAATCCAACCTATATGAACCCCTTATTTCCACTGGCTAGTGTCATAGTATGTTATGCCAACCTAGATTACTATCAAATGCATGTCAATAACAATACAATTTATAGTGTTTCCTATGTTACTAGTTCCAAAGTCGCCCTACAATTTAGTATGGTACACAGTCTTGATAGACTCTTGCATCTTGGCAATCACACAAAGTCTTGGTAGACTCTTCTATCCTGGAATCATACAGGTTGATGATATTCTGGTTATTCTCAGATTGATAATCAAATTCTAAGGGAACTTGCAATGCAATCATAAAGATTTGAAAATGAAGAACCGGTAAAAACTAAAAAATTATTTTCAAAAAACAAAATAAGACTTGTCAATATAGAAAAATGTAAACAAATGAAAGAAAAAGTAATATGCAATGTGTGATTCACAAGGTTGTAAACATAACCCCCATATCATCAATAACCTAATAAGCAACATCAAGGAAAACATTAATATTTTTTTTCCTGAATGATATCAACAATCTTCTCCCACTACTCAGGAGTTAGAAAAATTCTAGTTGGATTGTGATCACAACTATGAAGTAGCACAAAACAACCAATTGGTGCAGGCTGAAGGAAGTTGAGCAACTATCAGTCTCCTATACAAACAAAAAATTAACAATACATTTACCTCCACTATTTATTTTTTCATGTGCTTCACTCCTCTTTTTACCCTACCATTCCCAGAAAATTCACAAGCATCACTCTTGCAATGGTCATGAGCCATTGCCACATTCCTAGCAATTTGAACAAACATCAAACCACCATTCTATGTCCATTTCTGATGCCAAAGGTCAAAGCCTAAAGCAGAGAAAAATAAGTCAAACAAAATCCTAATTCCCAATCGAACAAGCCCACACACCCATTTCTTGCACTTGGAGAGGGGGTCAAAGCCCAAATCAAGGGAGAATAATGTAATCCACATCCCAATTCCTAGCCAAATAAACCCATGAGTGGCACTTGACTCCTCCATTGTAGCCTTAAAAAACACCTATGCAAAAGCTACGAGGAAGAACCACAAGGTGTGATATTGGTGTATTAACTTGCTATCATGTCAAACTTTACATAATTTTATGTCTGTTTAAATAAGGGCTTTCCCTAAGATTCAAATGCATTCACAGGGATAGATAGATAGTAGGGCCCCATTTTAATCACACACCTGTTAGCAACCTAGTTCCCTTGTTAGTCTACTTTTCCACGACCTTGTTTTTCTTTCATGGGACATCATAAAACTCAAACATTTTCAAAGTATGTAACCTTTACAAGAATTATTTGTGCTATCCTATATAGACTGAAATTCTTCGAAATCCTTTTGATACATTGATGTTTGAATTATTGAGGGGTCCCCACAATTGTAGCTGTACGCACCCCTTTATATTTTAAGATTAGGAGGCCCTTGTATAATTCCAAGGCTTCCAGCTCATTATTAGTTGATATCCTTTAAGGTTAAAGATACCCTCCCTACACCTACCTCCATAACATTAATCAAATTATAACATGTAATAATAGACCTCATGTATGGACAACATGAACATGTTTTATTTTTCAGCACGTAAGCCAACATGCCACCCTTTTGTTGTTTCACTACAGTTGGTTTTTTCCTTTGCTTATCTCTGTTAGGTGGTTGAAGTTGTTTGGCTAATTTTGGTTGTGGGTTGAGCTTATCCTCTGCTGAGATTTTGACTCACCCTCCCAGATTCATGGACACGAACATCCCATTCCTTATCTAGAAGATGCCAGAGCTAATGTGACGAAGAAGTGGGGTCTACCACCACTGTCCTAGCAAGATATTTGCAAGTTGCATGACTGTAGGTTACCCTAGAGAAAGAAGGGTTCTCCCAGGCTCAAATAGTGGAGAAGATGTTGATGAAGACATTGATAAGTAAGTCTTTGGGAAAGGAAATCCTCCTTATTTCAAAGTGGGCAACAAACACCCACATTCATCCTTCAACTGTAATCACTCAAGAAGCCTACACAAGGTTGCTAGGCTGACAGAGGAGGCACGACAGAATGACAAAGGAAAGAGTCTGGAAGGCATCCCTCAGAAAAATGTTTTGCTAAATGATCCTAAGAACATGAGACACTTACCTAATGGAAGAACACTTTGAACATGATGCGGCACATTATATATTTTGTGGCCTCCCGCCTTGATGCAAGAAGTTCAAAGGCCTGCTTAAAGATCTATTGTCATATGTAGAGATGACATTCACAACTCTTTCCTAGGGGATCTCCAAGCAGACTTGCAACCTGCATACTCTCTCAAGTGAAAGTGATACTTGCTCAGTTGCATGACAAGGGCAAGGTTGGATAATTGTTGGACCAATAGTAATCCAACCCATATGAACCCCTTATTTCCACTAGCTAGTGTCATAGTATGTTATGACAACCTAGATTACTATCAAATTCATGTCAATGATAGTACAATTTATAGTATTTCCTATGTTACTGGTTCCATTGTCACCCTACAATTTAGTATGGTACACAGTCCTGATAGACTCTTGCATCTTGGTAATCATACAAAGTCCTGGTAGACTCTTGCATCCTGGAATCATATAAGTTGATGATATTATGATTATTATCATATTGATAATCAAATTTTGAGGGAACTTGCAATGCAATCATAAATATTTGAAAATGAAGAACCAGTAAAAGCAAAAAAATTATTTTCAAAAAACAAAATAAGACTTGTAAATATAGAAAATGTAAACAAATGAAAGAAAAAGTAATATGCAATGAGTGATTCACAATATAAAGGTTGTAAACATAAACCCCATATCATCAATAGCCTGATAAGAAACATCAAGGAAAGCAGTAAGATTATTTTCCTGAATGACATCAACAATCATCTCCCACTTCTTAGGAGTTAGAAAAATTCTAGTTGGATTGTGATCACAACCATGAAGCAACACAAAACAACCAATTAGTGTAGGTTGAAGGAAGTTGTGCTTCACTCCTATTTTTACCCTACCATGCTCAGAAAATTCACAAGCAACACTCTTGTAATGGTTTTGATCCATTGCCACAATCCTAGCAATTTGAATAAAGAACAAACCACCATTCTATGTCCATTGCTCATGCCAAAGGTCAAAGCCTAAAGAATAGACAAATAAGTCAAAAAAAAATTCCAATTCCCTATCGAACAATCCCACACGCCCATTTCTTGCACTTGGAGAGGGGGTCAAATCCCAAATCAAAGGAGCATAATGCAGTCCACATCCCAATTCCTAGCCAAATAAACCCACAAGTGGCACTGGACTCCTCCATTGTAGCCTTCATAAACTACTATGCAAAAGTTGCAAGGGCAAGAGTTGATATTGGAGTATTAACTTGCTATCGTGTCAAACTTTACATGATTTGATGTGTCTTTAAATGAGGGCTTGCCCTAAGATTCAAATGCATTCATGGGGATAGATGGATAGTAGGGCCCCATTTGAATCACACAGCCATCAAAAACCTAGTTCCATTGTTAGTCTACTTGTCCACGACCTTGTTTTGCTATCATGGGACATCATAAAACTCAAATATTTTCAAAGCATTTAACCTTTGCTATAATTATTTGTGCTAACCTATATAGACTGAAATTCTTCAAAATCATTTTGATACATTGATGTTTGAATTATTGAAGGGTCCCCAACATTGTAGCTGTATGGACCACTTTATATTTAGAGATTAGGAGACCTTTGTATAATGCCAAGGCTTCCACCTCATTATTAGTTGATATCCTTTAAGGTTAAAGATACCCTCCCCACACCTACCTCCCTAACAGTAATCAAATTACAACATGTAACAATAGACCTCATCTATGGAGAACAACATGCACAAGTTTTATTTTTTAGCAAGTAAGCCAACATACCACTTCTTTGTTGTTTCACTGCAGTTGGTTTTTTCCTTTGCTTATCTCTGTTGGGTGGTTGAAGTTGCTTGGCTAATGCTGGTCATGGGTTTGAGCTTATCCTCTGCTGATATTTTGACTCACCCTCCCACATCCGTGGACAGGCACATCCCAATCCTTATCTAGAAGAGGTCAGAGCTAATGTGATGAATAAGTGGGTTATACCCCCATTGTCCATGACAAGATTTTTGCAAGTTGAATGAATTAGGTTACCCTAGAGAAAGAAGCGTAACCGTGGGATCAAACAGTGGATAAGATATTGATGAAGACATTGAGAAGTAAGTCTTTGGGAAAGGAAATCCTCCTTATTTCAAAGTGGGAAACAGACACCTACATTCATCCTTCAACTGCAATCATTGAAGAAGCCTACATGAGGTTGCTAGGCTGGATGAGGAGGCATGACATGATGACAAATGAAAGGGTTTGGAAGGCATCCCTCCCTCAAATGTTTTTCTCAATGATCCTAGGAACACGAGACACTTACCTAATGGCAGAACACATTGGACATGATGTGGCAAATTATATCTTTTGTGGCCTCCCGTCTTGATGCAAGAAGTTCAGAGACCTGCTTAAGGATCTATTGTCATATCTAGAGATGACATTCACAACTATTTCCTAGCGGATGTCCAAGAAAACCTGCAACATGTTTACTGTCTCAAGTGAAAGTGCTACTTTCCTAGTTGCATGACAAGGGAAAGGTTGGAGAATAGTTGGACCAGCAGTAATCCAGCCCATATGAACCCCTTATTTCCACTGGCTAGTGTCATAGTATGTTATGAAAACTTAGATTACTATCAAATGCATGTCAGTAACAGTGCAATTTATAGTGTTTCCTATGTTTATGGTTCCAATGCCACCCTACAATTTAGTATGGTACATAGTCTTGATAGACTCTTGCATCTTGGTAATCATACAAAGTCCTAGTAGAATATTTCATCCTAGAATCATACAGGTTGTGATGATATTTTGATTATTCTCAAATTGATAATCAAATTTTGAGGGAACTTTCCATGCAAGCATAAAGATTTGAAAATGAAGAACTAGTAAAAACTAAAAAATTATTTTCAAAAAACAAAATACGACTTGTCAAGATAGAAAAATGTAAACAAATGAAAGAAAAAAATAATATGCAATGAGTGATTCACAATATGAGGTTGTAAACATCACCCCCATATCATTAATAACCTGATAAGCAACATCAAGGAAATCAATAAGATTCTTTTCCTGAATGACGTCAGCAATCTTCTCCCACTACTCAAGATTTAGAAAAAATCTAGTTGGATTGTGAACAAAACCATTTAGTAGCACAAAAACACCAATTGGTGCAGGCTGAAGGAAGTTGAGCAACAATCAGTCTCCTCTACTAACGCAAAATTAATAGTGCATTTACCAGTCACCTCCCTGTGAAAAGATCCAGGAACAAAAATGTTTCTTACCTTGATGTTTGCAATCATCCCTTCCAAATCTAGTCCTACAATTTTAGGATCATAGTATCGGTATTCCGACCATGGAACCCAACATCATTGAAAATGTTTTTATGATTCCTTGGTCAAAATCAAACTAGAATCAAATAGCGTCAAATAGATCAAATATTAGTTTGCATCAAAATGATTAAAAATGTTCAATTGTAAGATGGGCATGGCAACTCTAAATAAATTAGAGCTCAGTATCACAACTCTTAATACATTACTTAGAGCTCAGAATAAAAAATCTATAATTTCCCCATGTTGGAGAAGAAATCAAGACTTGTGCTCCAGGGAAATATATATGAATAAAGGTAGCAACAAGGCGAAGAGAACAAGTTCATGAAAGGCCTTCAACAATAGCCACCTGGATAAGTATCAACAGGGTATTATGTAAATTTAATTCCACATACACAAGCACAAAATATCATCATTCTAACGCGCACATCATAGAAGCACTGTAATGCTAGTTTGTAAAAAGGGATCTATGATACAACCTTCATTACCATATCTTAGGTGATCTACAAAGATACAAATATCCTTTTCGTAGCATAGTTTTCATAAGAGAAAATATTGTACGACCTAAAAGTTAAAAAGAACTCGTCCTATTCTGCGACCCATATCACCTTGTCACCCCCACCCTACTATGTCCAGAAGTAATTCAGAGACAACATACAATCCTTGCTTGGTTGCATTATTGTTACCTCCCACCAACAATTCCATGGTAGCCTTATTAAAAGCATCCAAACCTTCAATAGGGAGGTATTGTAGACAAAGAGTAACAAGATAATGCCAAATATGTAAAAACTCAAAATGGTTCCCACGGAAAGGGTGCAATAGTTTCTTCACAAAAACCACATGCATACCTCTTCATTGTCTCCCTTCTCCAACATCAGATTCTTTGCATGCAAAATAGAAGCAGCGATAAGAAGGATTCCAATTGATAATATAAATCTAAAAGAGCCCTCAAAATGCTATAAACTAAGATAAAGACCTGAAAACCTTTATATTATTCAATGCAGATTAGCTAAAAGAAAAAAGAATTCAATGTTTCCTTTTCACCACATTGAGCACATAGGGTTGAAGACCTTTTGTTCTATAAGCTCCAACATCGAGATTAAGCTTCAAATCACTTATTTGCTTTACATGATTCTAAAACACCCAGAATTGGATCTGGAGGTGCCATTGTCACTCCTTCAGAGCGAGAGACATCTATTGCAATAGCCATGTTAATGTTGCTCACAATCTGTACAAAAAATCATTATGTTAGGAAAAAACTCCACCCATGGGAACGAATTTCAATTAAACTTGCTTTATATCAATATACTATGGAAAATACAGTCGGTGGAAGAAATGAATTCAAATCCATAGATATGGAAATACAATTACACGTTTGAGAAACTCATTCAAGAACCTCAAATACATTACAGGTCTTATATTTCTTTCTTAACTAAGAATAATTTTAAAAATACAGCAAATTTGAAATAACATAACTCAAAAACCAACAACGATAAATTTCGAATATCACTTCCAAGCAAAAGTATTTCTTATCATCATGAGTTTAACTTTGATCACCTCAACAAATGTCTTCATTGACAACTGATTTTATCACGATAGAATAATCTTTTTAATTGAAATTATCTTAAAACCACTTTTTCATTCATGACAAATATTTGCATTCTTTAATAGATCATCTTGCTCAAGATACCTTACATAAATTTCACGATATTGTTTTTCCGTGAGAAAATACATTTACTTAATTATGGCATTATTTTGTCATAAGAACATAATAATTCATTCATTCAAACTTTTAAACACAATCACAATTGCAATTGTGGTTGTTTTCTAATGGTTTAAACATCTCAAAAGCAAGTTTTGGCACATGATTAAACATTAGTCAAATGTTAGATAAACTTGACCCAGTTGTGGAGTTGAGGTTGTGTCAACATTTGTGGTTAAGAATTATGGTTTTGGGCACTGTTACCACTCAAACCAGCAGGGGACCTAAAGGGGGTTCCTAAGAGGGCAACTGCTAGGTCAAGGACAACGATGGCGGCTTTGCCCACTGCCACCACAACTAAGTCTCCCTGCTCTTTACAGACTTTCGCTGATGGGAGGAGTCCCTGTAGTGTAGGGATTACTTTGTAAGATACTCATCAATGGATAGGTGGGGAGTGACCCTTAAAACCCTTTCCCATGGATGGGGTGAAAAATGGAACTTGCTTGCTCTTTAAGCAAGGGACTTGATCCACCAGGGGTAAGGGGTGAGGATTGGAGGGTTGAGGGAGAAAGAATAGGCTTATAAAGGAGTTTTTCAATCCCTATAATCCTTGGAAAATTGGATTCCTAATTTGTCTTTGAAAAATAGTCTTTATTGAGAAGTGGGACCACATGGGGCCAAGTGGATCCAACCCAAGTTCAGGGATGGATGGAATATAGCAACTAATGGTGTTCCTAGCCTAGAAACGGTGAGGGGAAAGGACCAAACAAGAATATTCACTTCAATAGGTTGAAGTGATCCTACTAAGGTCTAGCCTTGGGTATACCTAGGCAAAATTCAGTCCTAGAGCTATGGCTTGGGATTCCTGGAGATTCCACCGTCGGAATGGCCTCAAATTTGGAGGAGAGGGAGGGGACCCACCAGTGCAGTAGCCTAGGGAAGATCAATTTTTTTTCCTTGGCTCAATTATCAAGAAATTGATGCCTTAGGTGACCTAACGGGGATAGACTTGGGAAAAAGGGGAAAAGTGGTAAAATGATGGTTGATATGATCACCCTTTATATGGAACCAATGCCTAATCCACTTGGGGATATGGAGTCAAGGATGTTAATGAGTAAGGACTTGGATTCTTGATCAAGGAGGCCCATCCAATGTAGATAGTAAGAAAAGAAAAGAAACTTTCAAGAATTTATACTTTAAAGAAAATAATGCAAGCTTCTCGAGATAAAATAATCTCTAGGACATTTCATTCATATAACATTGGCCCTTAAATTTAATAACTAAAACATAGCTCAATTCCACATTACAATAATGTAGCAACTAGCGCTAATTTTAGCCGTATGTATTAACAAGAATAACAATGATAAAAAGAAATTACAACATTATAGAGTATATCCAATGAGAAATTCATTTGCATAACAAATATACAAGATAATAAAGATAACCCAAATCCATACATCAAAATTCATCCATCTCTGGTAAATATCCTCCTTGGAAAAAGTGTAAAAATTCTCTAAGGCTAGAGATTTCCCAAATCAAGTGATGATACAAATAAATGTATTTAACATCAATATATATCTTCGTAATGTAATTCGAATTACCTTATGGGCCCCTAAAGATAAAATAATGTGCAAATAATAATTCCTAATGGTGACAAACCCACCATACTAGCTCATAATGTAGAAATAACACTCTTAAGGGGCCAAATAATGATGGATGCATGTCGTAGGGCCCTCCAAAGTCTCAATAACATCATGAAGTGCTATATTGAGGAATAAATTCCTTAGAATATGATGGAAAATGGGGTGGCCCCTTGTTCTCCAAGTAGTGGATCTGTGGTGCTCTCAGTGGGTCTGCGGGTGCATCAATGACCCCATGGGTCTCCATATGAACCGGAGATGTTCGTAAATCCTCTGAAATGGTCCAAGTGGTGGAATGAATGTTTCCGTGACATTGTACAAGTGTTGGGACACCTGCCAAGAGTGTGGGGCTCCTATGGGGGCCTACCTGGCATAGTGTACCAATCGTGTGGCCATCATCCAAAAAGTGGATCGCTAGTAGTCTATGAACATCCATGAAGATCCGTGGAGTGTTTTCTGCTACTGCAGAGTCCCATGGTTCTCTATGCACACCCTACATGTGCCAATGTGTACCTCTGGAGGTCAGGGTCCTATATAGGGAGACCAAACCCAAATGGAAACCACCTGCAATACTGCATAAGATCGAATGTGTCCCTTAGGCTTCTAGTACAATTAGTCATTAAATAATTAGGTTAAGGAGCTTACAAACCATGGATAACAAAGTGGGAATTTCATAATAGCATGCCCTTTCGTATTGGGCTTTGGCATGTGCTAGTGTCTCCAAACTCCAAAGGGGGTTAGCCAAGGACCTTATTAGGTGGTTTCGGCCCCTAGAGGGGATAGTATGTCCAAGGTAAATCCTTCTAATGGGGGTGGCAAGTGACAAATAGGTGAGATGGAATAGGGAATGAGAGTGGCAACCTTGGGCCACATAATGTGGCATAGGGATAGCTAGATAAGGGGAAGCCCATACCTAGGTATATAATGTATAGGAGGGAGAAATCATGGTACATGAGGTGCCTGGCCTTGATTTTTCCACCCTTATTTATATGTATTTTTCCTTTTATCAATTTTTCTTTAGTTAACTACTCGGGGCTCAAAGGATAGGAGCATGATGTGTATAATATAGTAGCAATTACCCCTTTTGAGGTAGGGCAGTTCATTGCCTTCTATGGGTTGGGACAATCATGGGTTCCTGAATGATAGAGGAGGCTCATCTAGGGCCTTAGAACCAGGGCAATGGCCATGGATAGGGTAGAGCTCATGTGTCGACTTTTGCCCACGTGCTAATTATTTTTTCACGACCATATTTTGCATTTTGTGGTACAATTTCCTGTTAAATGTGGCCATTTATTCTTTTCACTTTTTCTTTTAATTTCTTCGACCTTCGGGGCATCATTCTAGGCCTGACGCAAGGTAGGGCCAAGGGGATAGGGAGGCTAGCCCTATGTGGACCCAGAATGGGAATGTGGACCTAGGTGAGAGAAAAGATGAACAGGGGTAGAGCAACCACTATCTATAAGAATGCTAAAATGTCCATTTAGATAGTTTATGGCCCATTATATGGAACCAAGAGAAAACAGAAGAAAATATAAATAAAGAAAACTCCCATGTTCAGAGACATATTTGTTTTAGTAAAAATAAAGGATAATGTCAATGGAACAAAGGATTTGATGAAAGAATAAGCAAATTCGTTTGTGTTTATGGGACATCTAATTCTTGCATTCACATGAGATAAATAGTTTCAACAATAGTTGTTAATGATCTTGAGATTTCTTTGAAGAATATCACAAGTGCTATACAATCAATTCATGGGTTTCAAAAAAAAAATATTGATAGAGGTCTTGAAGGAAAGTATGCTATTTTGGGAAAATATGACAAATATTTGACCGAGATGGCTAGGCAATAACCTAATTTTGGCGTAAACTTATGTCTATGGAGCGTCGAAGAGTGCTCCATGGAAGGAACCTCTTCCTAGAATTCTAAGCAAGTTAACAGAATTTCAAGAATGGATTCCTAATAACTCTCCTGTAGTGATTCTATCTCAGGCATATTTCTCCATTGGGAGCTAAAAACCCCAGTGAATTCACTATTAACACAATTTAGCATAGATTTAATTAAATATTGGTCAAACACTTACTCCATTTTCTAGGTTGATTCTATCAACTTTTCTTTTAGCTTTCAAGATTCCACTGTCATTTTATGTATGATGTCATCTTTCAATCTATACATGTCATTCAACTTGAGATCATCAATCACAAAAACAACATCAACTATAGTCACCTTCAATCAATACATTTCATTCAACTTGAGATCATAAATCACAAAAACAACATCAACTATATCCAATTCAATCCTCTATCAACTTTTCCCACCTCAAGTAAGGCCAAAGTTTATGGCACAAGTCATTATATTGCTCGTTTTCCACTTGTTTCCTATTATGAGAAAATTTACATCTAAAAAGAAAATTTTGTTTACCACATCCTAAATTAATGACACCACAAGAAAAAATACACTCTGTTGGTAACCATAAAATTTTAATAGGGCCGCAATGAATTACAATTATGGGAAAAGGCTAGGAAACGAGTGAAAACAAAGCAACAATTAAAATAGTGAACAAATGAGAATGCTATGAAACCCAATTGATCAACCTAGGACACCCAAGTTAACATTGGTTCACTATTGTGGTCAACAGAGTTTAACCCAACCAATAGGTTTCATTTTCGTTATGGTCTGCACCACCTAGATGGCATAACACGAAAGCCCCAGTTGATTTTGGCAAATTTTTTACCATTCCGACTTGACAACTAAGCCAACAAAAGTTCCTCATGGGCAAGAAACAATAATTATTGTAATTAGAAAATAAAGATGAAATGCAATTACCTACCTTTTTAGTGGCTTTGGCCCCTGGAAGCTTCTCCTATGGTACAAAGCCTCAATCTTGCTTGTTTGATTATGTTAGAGCCTAGATTTACCTCAGGCTGAAAACGTAAGATTCTAGGTCCACATCAAACCATGCTCAGCTTGGTAGCTAGCCCTACCAGGTCACGAGAGGGCTCTCTCTGAGTCAATATCAACAAATTATGCTCACTAAAGGCTTGAGATGACTGATTTGATTACTGATCTTAGGCTAGATATAGATGTGCAGGAGGTTTTTGAATGAATTTATGACTTGTTGGCTCAGATGAGAAGGCAGATTTTGGGGTGTTGGGAATGAGGAACAGTTCTGCAGGGATCTCGATGGGGCAAGGTAGGCAACTGAATTTGGAACTCTAAATCAAGTGATATGGATGGATTCAAATAGAGGAGGAGTTGAAGAGGGCATGAAAAACCATGAATCCTCTCCAAACAATGGAAAACATCAAAAGACTAAAGCAAACTTCAAGTAGAGCACTACAATTTTCAATGTATTCTACTTACACTCTTGTTTGTTTAGCTGAGAAGAAATAAAGATAAATGATACATATAACACATGAATAAATTCACAAAGACATAAGAGAGCACTATACCAAAACAAATTCCACAGGGATCCCAAAGAGTACTGCAAATCCTGGTCTCAATTCCTTAGCCAAAATACTGATATGAGTGTACAATGAAGCTCAAGGCTTTCTCAAGAGTCCAACCATGCTAACGACTGAAAAAAAACATAATATAGACAAAGCATAGCTCATCCTAGCCTCTAGGGGTCGAGCTCACATGTTTAGGATCTGTTCCAAGTAATTCTAAACTGAGAACTAGAATTTAGGCAGTGGAACAACTTGCCTCTATAAACTAGGGAACTGATTCATTCAGTTTCAAAAAAGTTTTTGACTAATGAATCTACCTCCATAAGTGAAAATTTGACATATTTACATCATGATCCAGAAAGGTACATGAAACTACATCACAAATTTTACATTAGGAAAGTGAAAAAGTCAAACTAGCCAAAGCTGTGTGAAAAATAGAGCAATACTTGGTCAAACTGGCAATTTTTCCTCTATGCACCGCCCCTGATTCTCTATGAGTAGTGCCTGTTTGGACCCACTTTTGGAGGCCTTCCTGATCTCCAAATTAGCTCCAAATATTCTTTTTGGAAAGCACTACCTATATAATTTCCAACCTAAGTGGAAATTTTCAATTTGGCCTCCATTTTCCCCTCCAAAATTCAGTTCTCCCAACACTGCTTCCTATGTGTCAAAATAGGAGCAGTAAGGTCATTGTTTGAGTGTTTTTGACATTTTTGAGGGCTAAAAACTTGCCCAAATTTCTTTTCCATTGGTGAGCAAGCATAATTTTTCATGACAAATCCAAATATGCTGAGTTTTTGTGATTTGGAGGCTCCTATCAAAAGCGAGCGCCACGTGGTGCGGCGCATTGGGCAGAAAAGTCTGTTTTTGCTCAAACATTTCTAGTTCCGTGCACCTATTGGTCATGCATCTAGCCGACCTAACCACACCTTTTATATGTTTCCTTTGGTCCCGCACCTATTGGTCATGCATCCAGCAGACCTGAGTGCACCTTTTCTATGTTTAAGGTGCAGACATCGAGTGCGTCGCGCCACTACCCAGGTGCACCACACCTTTTTTCAGGAGACTTTTGGAGGCCTTCCCGATGTCCAACTTGGGTGTGGGATAGCCTGTGGGAAATCGTATTGCTTCTAATTTCCAACACAACTAGAATTTTTCAATTTTAAGTTCATTTTCTCTATCAAAAACCAAATCTCCCAAGACTGGTCAAAATGTGCCAAATGAGGCTGCCTAAAGGCAGAGTGCTGTTGCAGTCAATTTTTGAAGGTCTTTCTCAACTCCAAATTGAGCTCATGATAGCTAATTGGAAATATATTTGTGTCTAATTATCATTGGACTCATCAAGAAAGTCATGTGGCCAACCAAGTGAGGAGAAAACTTGATTTTCCCAAGGTCACTTCGGAGGTGCATCAACTCTCCCGAGGTAGCTACATTTTTGACATTTCTCTAAAACCATGACACCTGTGTGAAAAGTGAAGGAGGGTTTTTTTCCTTGGACTATTTGAGACAAAAACCTCTCTCATTTTTCCAAAATTCATATTTTATTGCTCAGAAACATCATTAGAGTAAAACCTATCCCGATGTGTGGAACAGGGGATTTTTCGAAATGAAGTGAAATGAAGGGGATAAAGGGCTTCTAAATTATTGAGAAAATTTTTGGAAGTAGGGAGGGATGCTAGAAAGTAGGGGAAAGTGGAATTTCAAATATTGAATGATGGGAGGAGGTCCAAAAGGGTAAAACATAGGCCTAGCCTAGAAAATTGTCAAGTTGTAGCAAAAAACTAGGGTCTATGCGAAAATGAGGAATTTAAGGGATCTCACTGATGGAAAGTGTTTAATAAGGTACATTAAGTATAGGTGAAGGTGCATGAACATTAGGATACAAGTTTTGCTGATACTTTGACCATCCAAGAGAAATTACCTTCAAAACCCTAGGAGAGGGAAATGAACCTTACCTAGGCACAACTGAAACATGAACAAGGTATAAAATGACCCAGTGGAACTTGACATTATGATGAAAACCCTTTGAATGATGGTACACTCAGCTTAATGGTGACATGGATCAACATTTGGACAACTTTTAAGGGAGTAAGACCTAATACCTAGTGACCAAATTTTGCTTGAAGACTCACTGAAATGACAAAATTTGACCTTGACACCTTAAAATCACTTTGTAAGAGCATGTTTGATCACTGGAGGAAGGATTCAAAGACTGACACTAATAGATTCCATGTCCATTTCATCAGTATCTGATTTCTTTGCTTTGGGACTCTCAAAAGCCTGGGTACAGGCGAATCCAGGGTCCTTTTTGGGTCTCTACCATTTTTAGGGATGATTGGATCATCAAAATCCATATGTGATAGAGAATCTTCCTTGTGACCACCTATGGTCTTAGGATATTTGATTTCCTTGTCGTAATCAATGCATTATTGCTCTCTTATTTGCTTATTTTCATGGTCGATTTTTATGTCAGAAAGGGACCTGCCGTCTTCTTTTATGAAGTCATTATCGCTTATGCCTTTGGGTTCACCTTCCTCCATGGAATCCAAGACACATAGCATCATAATACAAGTCAGGGAGGACAAGAGAGAAAAAGAAACATATAGTTTATTTATCTTACACTGATAGAGAAATGATTCCTAAGTAGTGTGAGGTGCACCAACCAAACAACTTCTCCATCCAATCCTATTTGACAATGGAAATAGCCTAATGAAACATGGGCTTTAACCTTTGAATCCTCATTTTAGGCACCTATTTGTGCCTTCCCAACCCCACCAGTAGTTGGCATTCTCTCCATGCTCCAATACATAATCCGGCCGGAAGCTTGATTGATGGATGGTAGTACACCTGATATGGCTATCTTTCTTAGAGGCGAGACCTGTTTCCATAGCCCAATTTCCCGAATTTTCTAACATGCTCGGATAGATCTCCTTTGGTTGAGCACCTCTTTGTGCTTGTTTAGAAGTATTTTGAAGTTGCTCAAAGAGATGGAGGGCTTGGGTATGGGCCATCACCTAGTAGTGTGGAAAACCTTGTGCACATTCCCGTGGTAGAACCAAATCACCATGATTGGAGGCACATAGAATCCAATCTCATGAATTCAACCAAATGAATTAGATCATACGTGCAATCAGGGGTTAAATTTGATGGGTCCCCTTACCCATCATGGAATTTTTTTATGATGGTTTTAGTTTTAAATTGCCCTTCACATAAATTTTAATATTTACTTTTACCCTGCATAATATTTTTCATATAAAAGCATAATCAATGGAAAATCATCATTTTTTATTTATTATCAATGAGATCAAAAATTTTATGAAAAAGATAAGGATTGTCAATTTGTTAGTCTGCCAGTGCCTTTAAAAATTAAGGAGTCTAAAATAACAAAATCACAAAAACTATGCTAATTCCTTTCTTCATAACATATTTTGAGATCAAAGAATTAAACCCTTGCAAAATAAAAACATATTTAGGGGAAATAGAATTAAACACTTGAAAACACTGAAGTATCAAACATAGATTTATGAGAGCCGAACTTACAATTGGAAAAGTATTGCTCATATATGAGATGAGCATATAGGACTTCCCTACACCTATGTTCTCTACAATCACACATTGTATGAAAATTTGTTGTATTGATAGACTAGGTACTAAGACTTGACTTGAAATATTTAAAGATATACATCCCATAAAAACAAAACAGAAAATTTTAAAATAAATATAAATATACAATGGAAAATATATGGGCCCACATCTCTGGATGTTCCTTTTGCAAAAATCTTTGCCATTTACAAGTTTTTAGAATCCATTTCTTCTAAAACCATTTCTTATGTCATATTTATTTCTTGTTCCTCCTCTCATCCTACTTCTAGCTCTAATGATACATCCAATGAGCTTCTAATGTCTGCATCTTATGTTTGACATGGGTTTTGTTTTGTAATTATATTATTTTGGAGTATTAAGGATTAGATTTTGGTTGTTTTTTCTTTTTTGTAGATTAGGATTAGGAGTTTCTTTTGCACTCCCATTATGTACTTGAATTAATTGCACTAATTCTACTTTTGAATCCCACTAACTCTTGTGGTCATTAGTTGGACATTAAACATAATCTTCTCTTATCTTATCTACAACTGCATTGCATTGATCTCAATCTCTATCACTTTAACAAATACTTTAGCACTTAGATTCCTTCATGTACTTATAATTATTTCTATTTTTGTTCTAGGAAATGTCTTTCACACTCCCACAATGTCCTTTTGTTTGTTGCATGCACTATCCAGTCCCATTGAGCTACTCTTGTGATCATTTATTGAAAATAAATAAAACCACCTTATCTAATCTTATAATCTTATCTAGTATTGAACTGTGTGTTAGTGAGCCTAATAGATTCAATTTGGTTTCTGGAAATTCAATGTTAAAATAAAGGGTATATTTGCAATTTTGTCTACTATTAAAGAGGAATCAATATCTACTTGAGATAACTAGTTTGCAAAAATACATTCTTCCAATAGAATGGTGTTTTATCGAGTAAACAGTATCACAAATGTGGCTTGGAGAGCAACCAAGAAACAAAAAAAATCCTTAAAAAAGAAAATTGATAAAATTTAATTGACAGTTGAGAAAATTTAAAGGGAAAATACTTTATAGGAAAGACAATAATGAATGGCCAGGCTATTTGCCTAGGACATTTCCATTTTTAGTTTTGGTAAGGAAAATTGTATGTAAAGGTAGTCTTCTGACTTCATCTAAATACAGATTCATGTTCTATATGTTTTTGGACTGTCACTTTATTAAAACAAATGTAACACCAATCTGGAAACAATACCACTCACACTTTATATAAAGTAACGGAGACACTCCTTTGGAAGGAATTAACCATGAAAGGAAATATCATGAAATAGTGTCCATGAGAAGCATTTATTACCCATGCATAAGCAAAAGGCACTAGAATGGTTGGTTGAATTAATCAATGAAACCATAGTTGAAACTGTCTATTTGGAGATGAATGGCCTTATACTTATGAAATCCTATTCACTATAATAGTAGGTGTCGATTGGATAGTGTTGGGATACCACCTACTAGTGCCTAACAATAAATAAATGTTAACTTCGAAAGAATTCACCATTGATGAAGTTGCAACTGAAAAGTAAAAAATAAGGGTGCGGATGGTCAAGTTAAAACCTGCTACATGGAGTTCAGGTTGCAATTTTGGTTCCTTCACTCTTTTCAGGTTCCTTGCCATCGCTCATGGGTTTCTCGACATTAACACCTGCAAACACCGCTTCACGACTTGTCGTCGTCCTCAATGTAGACTAAGACTACACTTGTATACAATCATTCCCCATGTGAATTTCTTCTACCATGGTCATGCTCTCTTGCCCCTTCCTTTCCCTTCCCATCATCTATTTCAATAATTTCTTGCATTGTCCTACTTTTATCCAAATTAAGAAAGTCGTAAGCATCCATTCGCTCTTCCTTTATGCATTTTTATTGCCGAGTTTTCTGTAAATTCCTCTTCGTTTGTCTCGGTCTGCTAGGCTCGAGTGGGGTCTAGAACCCAATTGATTGAATTCCATGTTGTTTAATGGATTTTTGGTGGAGTGCCTATTCATTCAGACCTTGTTGTTGGAGGGTCTATTGGTGGGCACTTCCAAGAGAGGGAACTAGGCTCTAAAAATCATTCACAAGCAACACTACCATATCCACATCCCTGTGGCTACTATAGTTGATGATATTATTATGTTATTGTAGGCCTCTGCCATATGTTGTGCTATGCCATGAGAAGGTTACTTACTTGAATTTTGATCCATTAGATGATTCTTGGAAGCAGAAGAATCCTTCAAGGCACTCATTCCAAAAGATTTTGCCTTCTGCTGTTGTTGTAAGCATGAGGATCAAATAGGAGGATCCTCATTCTGTGCAGTACTCCTGTTTTTGGATACATATTGTGAGACTCCAAAAACACTGAGGACTGGATTCTCTCTAGCCACTACTCATAACCACTTCAAATTCATCCACCCCCCTGACACCCACATCTAAATAATAGTAAGGACAATTTTCCATAGCTCAAACCCACATCAAATCATCAAAAAATGTTGACCCAAATCACATAGGGTCCACTTTTGCAATCAAACATGGCTTGAAACCACAACAAAACACTATAAATTTTCATACTTGCAAACTTGGATGGGACCAAGACAGATATATTTAGTGATAGTGAAAGGATCCAATGATGTTGATGTGGCGGATTTAAACAATAGGTAGTTGAAGATATGCTAGAAAATTTATAGAAAGAGATGTACAAACCTGAAGAAGTAGGAACTCCAAAGGAAACCACTCTGACTCTTGAGTTTGTCACTGGAAGTGGGATTCTGAGAATGAAAAAAGGATCCCTACCAAATATGAGGGTTGTATTGATAGATTAATGTCTTTAGTCGGTCTCCTTTGTTCACATGAAGTCCACCACAAAGAGGAACATGAACACAAGGACTTTTTTAGGGGAATATGGTTCACAGGATCCATGCTTGTCCCCGCAATTCATTATGGGACACTCGGAGCCCTTCCCAGAGAATAGTTCTCAAATATGGTGTTGGGAGCCCCTCCCGAAGAATAGTTCTCAAATTTGGTGGGCATGAGAAGCGAACAATGACATTGACCCTCGATCCTTCCGAATTTTTCATTGGTCAGGCGTCGCTACCAACCTGTGTATATAAACATTATGACACTTTTGACATGTTTTTTTGGGAATAAAACTGGTAAAAAAATTCAAGTAATTGCAAACAAGTGTTAATTTTAAGTGAGAGTGTGATGGCATAGCCGCGTGCTTCCTTCTCCATCTTCCCCATGGATAAACCTTTTAGATGGAGGGAAATAAAGAATTTCACTCCATGACAAACCTTTCAAATGGAGGTAAATAAATAATTTTGATATTTGAAGAAAACAAATCCATGAAACTTTGAATGGAACTTAAATGAAATGCTTTTGTTAAATCTCGTTTGTTTTTTGAGGGGAATTAAATTCCATTAAATAAAATGATAGTCTTTTCTTTTGTTTAGTGGGAGGTATTTCTAATTATAAATAATTATTAATTTATGAAAATTGTTAATTTTTTGTGTTACAAAATATTATTTAAGGGGATTTTGGTTGATTTATCAAAAGTGAATTATGGTGATATCAAAATTTGATTTCCAGTTAAATATTTGTTTAATAAGGATAATTAATTTATGGAGATTTTTCATGATGTTTAATAGAGGGAGTTAATATGGGAAAGGTAATACTTTGGCTCTAACATGTTTTAGAAAATTTGATATCTCTTTGTCCATAAACATTAGGGGTGGAAAAATAACATAGCTTCTAGAGCTAAGTTTGTTCCAACTGAGTTATATCTTGAACGACAAATTGGTGTTGACCTCATGGATATGATATAAATTTGGTGGCTTGTAGGGTAGTCTTATCATGAAATAAGAAAGGTAGACACCAAAATAGGCTTTGTGTGGTCAAAAAGTATATTGAAGTAGTAATTTCGTAAGATTAATGATCATTTCCAATGAAATGTTTGTTTTAGTAAGGATAACTAATCTGTGGAGATTTTCCATGATGTTGAATATAAAATGAGTCAACATGGGAAAGGTGATATTTTGGTTCCCACATGCTTTAGAAATTGATCTCTTTGTGCATAAACATTAGAGGTGGAAAAAATCCTAGGTTCTAAAGTTAAGTTTGTTCCAAATTAGCTATATTGAACCACATATTTTTGTTGCCCTCATGGATATGATAGAAATTTGGTGGCCTGTAGGGTAGTCTCATCATGAAATAATTTTTTCACTTATTATCTATTCATATTTTTTAATCCTAGACTAAATTAGTCACTTTTAGTTTAGTCACTTATTAGCTAGTCGTATATTTTATCCCTAGACTAAATTAGTTGTTTAAGTTAGTCATTTCTAGTTCAGCCACTTAAAATTGCTCAAATTTATTAGTAATTCACTTGAAATAATTGCGGTG
The DNA here is from genome assembly GCA_000404065.3 of Pinus taeda. NCBI lineage: Eukaryota > Viridiplantae > Streptophyta > Pinopsida > Pinales > Pinaceae > Pinus > Pinus taeda. The sequence continues at coordinate 75,659 of APFE030273526.1, read as the reverse complement.
ACTAACGTTTTTAGTCACCTAGTAATTAATTTCATCATTTTATACTAGTGATAGACTTCACTGGAATGAAATGTGCAACCTTTGTCAATCTATCCATAATAACCATGATGGAATCATGTTGTCTCACTGTCCTCGAAAAACCTATGATGAATTGCATGGAAATGACATCCCATTTCCATTCTATAATCACAATCAGATGTAGTAGTCCACTTGGATATTTACACTCCGCCTTCACACGCTGAAAATCAAAACACCTAGCCACAGACTCTATTACATCCCTCTTCATGTTCGACCAATAATAAAATCTCTTCACCAATGTCAGCATCTTTTGATAACCTGGGTGACCCGAATATGGTTTCGCATGAAACTCCCTCAAGGTCACCTTCTTGAGCTCACTAATGTCTGGCACATATATCTTGTCTTTGAACCTCACCAATCCATCTATTGTAAGGAAATGGTCCACATTGTGTGCACCTGCACCTATACCTGTACCATTACCAGTACCTATACCTGTACTATCACTTGTACCTATACATGTACTCTTCTGCAACGTATGTATAATCTCGATATATATAACATCCTTCTTACCTTCCTGCAAAATCCTATCTTGTAAGTCTGTCCCATAGGAGATCATAGCTGCTAAGTGATTTATCTATATCTGCCTATTAAGAGCACTTGCGAGTCTGTTCTATATTCCTTTCATGTACCTGATCTCAAAATTGAACTCACTGATCATAGCCAACCATAAAGCCTGCCTACTATTCACATTCAGTTGGTCAAATACATATAGCAAACCACTGTGATCACTCATCAATGTAAAACTCTTACCCAGAAGATAGTGTCTCCACATCTTTAATGGATATATAATCAATACCAACTGAAGGTCATGTAAGGGGTAGTTTTTCTCATGATCATTCATTTTTCGTGACTCATAGCATACCACCTATCCATCCTGCTTAAGGACTCCACCAATTCCTTCCTTAGAAGCATATGTGGATACTACAAATTCTTTGTTTGGATATGCAATCTCTAACCCTGGTGTATGTGTCAACAACTGCTTAAGTTTCTCAAAACTAGCATCACACTCCTCTGTCCATCCAAACTTCTTACCTTTCCTCTGCAATGATGTGATAGGATAAGCAATCTATGAGAAGTTCCTGATGAACCTCCTATAATAGCCTACTTACCCCATGAAAGATATCACCTCATCTACATTCCTAGGAACTACCCTCTCCATGAGGGCCCTTATATTTTTTGGATCTACTGCAATTCCCTCCTTGAAGACAACATGTCCCAAGTAGTGTACCTCAGTATGAAAGAAACTAAACTTGATAAGCTTAGCATACAAATGATGCTCTCTCAACAACTTGAACACTACTACTAAATGCTCGACATGCTCTTCCTCATTTTTAGAATATACCAATATGTCATCAATGACCACAATAACAAACTTATCCAAATATGGATGCAACACAGTATTCATAAAGCACATAAATGTAGTTGGAGCATTATTTAAGCCAAATGGAACTACAACAAACTCATAATTCCCATACTTGGTCCAGAAGGTTGTCTTGTAAATGTCCTCCTCTTTGATGTGTACTTGATGATCCAAACCTCAGATCAATCTTCGAGAACATTGTCGCTCCCTTTAGCTGATTGAACAAGTCATGAATCCTCAGTAAAGGATACATATTCTTGATGGTCACTTTGTTGAACTTCTTGTAGTCAATTCATAATATGCGATTACCATCTCTCTTCTTCACAAACAATATCGGCGCACCCCATGGTGATACACTTGGCCTAGTGTATCCCTTGTCCAACATTTGAATTGTATCTTCAAGTCAACTAACTCAGGTGTGCTCATCCTGTAAGGTGATTTTGATGTCGGAGCTGCCCCTAGAACCAACTCAATAGAAATGTATACCTCCTTGTGAGGTGGAAACTTTGAAATATCCTCAGGAATCACATCCTTAAACTGTTGTAAAACAGGATACTTTCTTAAAACATCTACATTCTCAACTTCCTTACCCTTGTCACTAGAAATGTGCACTGCAAATAACATACACCCTTTCCTGCGACTAAGATTTGTTTGCATAATTGTTACCATCCTAACTAATGTGGATTTCGTTTTACCCTATATGACTCTTGGCTCTACATTTTCATGAAATCACTCAATGGCCTTGCTATAGCAATTCAACTTTGTTCTATGAAGGTACAACCAATCCATGCCCAACAACATATTGTATGATCCCAATGGTAATACATTTAAATGTGTTGTAGTAGGCATACCATTCAAATAATGCAAAAGCTCTTACCTAACGATGAACTCGCTTCTTTGTACCTATACCCAACTGCACTAACCAAGATTTTGCATGCAATTCCTTACTCAAACCATACTTATCCACCAAGTTAAGACTAACATAGCTATAATTAGATCCAGGGTCAATCAAAATAGAAATAAATTGATCACAAAGCTTACCATCCATCTCAATGATAGATGCATGAGGGTCTGATTGTTTGTTACCCAATGCTGCATAAATATGAGGAACACTCGGATTAACATCCCCAATAATCTGTGCATCCTGTGCACTATATATTTAAGGCCTATCTCCCTGATTCTGTAGATAATCTCTCCTACGATGACTTTTGCCACAAGTCCAACACTCTATAGGCTTCCAACCTGCATCCTTGTTCTGCTCCTTAAATTGATGTCCATGTACTCTATCTGATGCATTGAACTTCTTAGGTGGTTCAACATTCTCCTTATTACCTGAATCTTGTGGTATTACTTGCTTCTTGTCCCATTTTCCTTTGTTCTTTGCATTACCTTTCTAGCCTGGCTTAGTCTCATATATGTGCTTTGATTGTTCATAGCAATGCTTTAAATTTCAAATGGCCTCCTCCAATGATCTAGGCTCATGAAATTCAATTCTATCTTTGAATTCCATTAATAACCCACTAGTGAATCTCTAAATCTTGTCCTTCTCCGCCTTGAGGTAAGGCACATACCTCAGTAGCTACAAGAACTTTCTAGTGTACTCATCTTTTGTCATAGATCCCTTCTATAGTTCATATAATTCATTTTCCATGTCATCAAAGTATCTCTATGACAGGTGCTTCCTTTTGAATAACCGCTCATACTCATTCTAAGTCAATTCCTCCTCCTGTATACCTCTGGAATTATTCACATATTCCTACCAAATGTGTTCTTTACCTTTGAGACTGAATGTAGCTACTTTGTCTTTCATGTTCTTTGAATAGTCATGCAACTTGAAGAACTTCTTCATACCAAGAAACCATGCCTCTATATCCTATTATTTCTTCATATTTCCATCAAATGTTGGTGGTTTTGCTTTCTTAAATTCCTCCGCCAAGTATCCCCTATCACTCCTCTTGTACAAATGATAATGATATTGATCATCATGCTTGTTAGAACCAAAACCATAATGATACATGTGTATATCCCTTATCCTATTTGGAGTGTCCTACAAACTTCCATCTCTTACCGTGTCATCACTATCTAATCTGTGACCACCATGCAACCTACTACCATATTCCCCATTAGTTTTGTCCTCCTCATCATGGATGATTCGAAGTGGTCCCTGTCACTGAAAATATGACAAACTCTGAAGTATCACTGCATTTACCTCTGCTAGTTTCTCATGTGCCTGTATGATTATGTCATTATTTGCCTTACAACTCCTTATTTATTCCTTTAAGCTTCTTAGTGTGTCTTCCAAATCATAATAATTCCCAACGCCATATTTATCATTTGATCCATAAGGAGAGTCTTTGTAGTCTACCATCTTGCCAGCCATTTAATATTATTTCCTGCAAGGTATATCATATTAGCTAAACAAAATCATAATAAACCAATGTACCTTAGTATAGCTCAGGGAGGATACCTTGTCTACAATATCAACAAATCAATGTGAAACATCTATAACATAATTATGACATCATATAAAAACATAACACCGAAGCATATGACCATGCAACCATCATTCTATCTAGGGTCCAGTCATCAATGCGTACCACAACCTTATGCATGACAATAACCATTACATCATTGTACACTTTGACCACATGTAAACCTTAACATGCATAAGCATTGTGTAATCAACCACACTCACACATAGACAAATATAATAAAGCATAAACAAACAATACTTGAAACCAAGCTTACAAGAATGATACATGTAACCAAGCATACAAGAATGCAACCAAACATACGAGAATGTAACCAAGCATACAAACTAATACATGTGAGAGACATATAACAAAATGTAATCAATCATACACTTATGACAATGCACTCCACAATAACAACATCAACCTCCACATGATGAAATCACTACAACCATGGTCAACATGATGCAAATGCAATAAGCACATGGAATGTAAGCATAAGATACATACATGCAACTGATATGCGTGCATGACCAACACACAGCCCATCGAGTCTGAGGGGTGAACCAGGCTCTGATACTTCTCTGTAACGCACTCCTCCCACATCTACCCAAGTAACCGACCAACTGAGGTAAACATGCGATGAGAGGCCACTATGATATGATTCAACCTCCTAAGCAACGTTAAGGAAGTGGAACAGATGGAAACACACCATACAAACATTCAAAATCAGTGTTAGGACCCTCAAGAACCAATCCAACCTTTCTGCCAACCATCCCTTAGGTTCCACTTGACCTCTGGATGCTCTCATGCTATGGGTATGCTAGTTCAAGGACCTTTGGATGCTCTCACAAGCCCAAAATCTAGTGTCCAAGGACTATTTTACATAGTGTTGTACCAGCGTCCCCAGGATTTAAGCCACTTTTTCAGGCCTAGAGACCATGTCACTGCTCAGAATTGAATGAAATCTTCATAATAGTAAAATAATAGAGAAATGACAGTACAAATGAAATTACTTTAATAAGACCTTGATTGGACCCCTACTATCCATGACAGGCATTCCATTAAACATATCACAAATATGTAATATACAAGTGTAAATAACACATCTAAGCATAGGGGTCTCATACTTAGTTGAGAATCACTAAGAAACATTGATGCCTCAACACATCAACTACCATTTCATCCATTAATTCATAGATACATTGTTCATTGGTTTACCAGTAAAAACATGATGAGAGGCCTACATAGCTACTGTCATAAAAAATATATATAACCAACATAATAGAAGTAGAAATACCAATGAAATCACAACCATATAAACCATATATAACCATAATACTCATAGAATTACAAGGAGATATAGCCTCATATTGATGATGAAAAATATAAACCCAAGATGGGACTTCCACGTTCCACCTGATCGTAGAATGACAAAGCCAAATATCTCTTCATCCATTCACCCCCGTGCCATATTCCAAGCATGAATGTGGGATATCATAGAAAACATCGATCAAAATCCATCCCGGGCATCCAAAGGCCATCCACCACAACCCATAAAACAATGATTCCATCTCATGCTCAAACATCACAAAACTATCATCATATTGGTCTCTATCCAATCCTTCCAGGGCTTACAGAGCCTTCGTCCAACCAAGGCTTCTAGGACTAGTAACTTAACCCGCAACTTTTACTAGGATTCCAAAGCATTTGTGCAACCAGGGCTGCCAGGACTAGTAACTCAACTCACCAAGGCCTCCCATAGCATTTGTCCAACCAAGGCTTCTAGGACTAGTAACTCAACCCAAGCTGTTACAAGGAGCGTTCGTCCAACCAAGGCTTCTAAGACTAATAACTCAATCCAAGCTAAGGAAACATGAGAACCAACCAAAAAAAAAAAGGAAAACAAATCCACAATCGCCATGGCTATCCAGAAATGGCAAGGCTAGGAAATCGATTGTCAATCCCGACCATCCTCCATGCTAATGATAGATCAAAACCAACAAACCACATGCATATGTCATGTATGCAAAAAATAGTAAGGAAAAAGTTCATACAACTCGGTACTTGAAAGCAAAATGTTTTGTAGATGTTGATCTTTATGTCCTCTTGCACTGTCCTGCTCTTCCTTTTCCTTCTTGTTCGAAACTCCAAGTATGCCACATCCTCCAGGAGTGCTCCAAGAAAACTCTAAGTATCTAAGAGTATGATAGAGAGAGAATAATGAGAGAGCTCCAAAACTGAATTGAAAAAAGGTTACCAACTGATCCTGAGAAGCCTTTTAATGAATAAGGCCTCTATTTTCTTCATTTTCCATTATTTTCCTTCATTTTCCTCCTCACATGCAACCTGTGACCTTTCACTTCCATTTTCTCCTCATTTCCATTACTTTCATAAATAAATGTAGATCCTAGAAATGAGGTAAGATCATTTATGGAGCCAACAAGTTATTATAGGAGGTTTATCACAAAATTCTGTCGCATTTCATGTCCTATTACATCACTATAGAGTCAAGATAAGAAATTTGAATGGACAAAGGATTGTGAAACCAATTTTGAGCAACTAAAGTAGTTATTGACAAATGCTCCAGTGTTAAATATTGCAGATCTGGACAAAGAGTTTGTTGTGTTTACACATTCTTGCAAGAGAGGAATTGGTGGAGTCCTCATGTAGGAAGGACAAGTAGTATGCTACAAGTCTTGGAAACTGAATGAGCACGAGAAAAGCTATCCAACATGTGATCTTGAGTTGGAAGCAATCATCCATGCATTAAAGATGTGGAGGCACTATCTTCACAGCAGGAGGTTTGTATTGATGAGTGATCACATGGGATTGAGGTATCCATTTGACCAACTGAATCTAAATGCTAGACAAGATATATGGTTTGCCACGATTAGTGAGTTTGAATTTAAGATTAGGTACATTAAATTTAAATAGAACAGGGTTGTAGATGCTCTTAGTAGGAAAATACATGTGGATCACATAACAACTATGAGTTCTTATGGGATGAATTATAGGATTGATCTTACAGGCATGATAATAGGATGGTAGGTAAATGGAGCTTATGCATAGGTTACAATAGGGTACATGTGGTTAGGATGTGGACTATCATCTTACAAATGATGGTTTGGTCAGATTTAGGGACAGGATGTATGTGTCGAATGACAGTGTGCTCAAGAAGACTATCTTGCAAGAGTTTCATGCAAAATTGTATTCAAGTCACCCAGGATACCAGAAGACATCGACATAAGTGAACAAGTTTTATCATTGGTTGAATCTGAAGAAGGAAATGGTAGATTTTGTGGCTAGATCTTTGGACTTTCATCAAGTGAAAGTCGAATGTAAGCATCCAGGTGGACTATTACATCTAATTCGGGTTCCTTAGTGGAAGTGGGAGGTCATTTCCACGGGTTTCATCACGAGTTTTCTGAGGACATATAGAAAATATGGCTCCATCATGGTTGTGGAAGATAGGCTGTCTAAGGTAGCGCACTTCATTCTAGTGAAGTATACTTATTCAACTAGTGATTTGGCATAGGTATTCATCAAAGATGTAGTGAGGTTGCATGGCATTCCAAGAAATATTGTGTCAGACATGGATGCTAAGTTCCATTCCATGTTTTGGAAGGAGTTGTTTGTAGGTTTGGGGACAAATTGGGCCTTTAGTACAACTTATTATCCGCAGGCAGATGGACAGACAGATAGGGTCAACAAGATATTTGATGGCATGTTGATAATATATGTGATGCATTAGGAAAGGACATGGGAGGAGTAACTTTCATTGGTTGAGTTTTCTTATAACAATGGGTATTAGGAGTCACCGAGGTTGAGTCTGTTTTAGGCACTATATGGGCATATGTATAATACTCCCATTAGTTAGAGTGATCTAGTGAACAGGGTATTAATAGGACCAGACATGTTGGTAAAGATGGAACATGAAATGTAGGTTATCAAGAAGAATCTAAAGGCAACACAGGGTAGGTAGACATGCTATGTAGATCAGAACAGGTTGTTTAAGGAGTTTTAGGTTGGGCAATTTATGTATTTGTGCATCAAGCCAAAGAAGAGCTCCTTGAGGCTTAGGTCATGTGCCAAACTGGCACCTCAGCTTTATGGACCTTTCAAGAGAATTGAAAGGATTGGACCAGTATCTTATCAACTTGCACTGCCTATGACTTGTAAAAGTTCATGATGCTTTCCATGTGTCATTTCTTAAGAATTATGTTAAAGATGTTGATCATGTGATTGACTGGTTTGTATTGCAAGTGGAGCCAGATGGAGAATTCCAATAGGAACCTCAGTGTATATTGCAGAAAAAGATGCTCATGCTCTGGAACCGAGAAATTGAGTAGGTTAAAGTGCAGTGGAAGCACTTTGGGTCTGATGAAGCTACATGGGAGATGGAAGACTAGATGTGGGCTATATATCCTTCTCTATCCTCTAGTTAATCAAATCTTTTGCTATATGTTTTGGTGTGACGTTTTGGTATATGTACAAATGTATATGGATGTAAATATCGCCATGAGTTGTGCTATAAAGCTCCAATAAGTTGTATGGATGTCATGTTCTCATGGTTGTTATGTTTTTATGTGTCATGTTGGTTTTCTTCTCAACAAGTTGATCATTGTAAATACTACATCGAGCTAGGTTACAAAGCTCCATGGAAATATGTTTTATTCTCAACAGTATTTTTCATTGCAGGTGTCACTGAAAACCGAGGACGATGTTACCCTAAGGGGGAGGGTTTTGTAACAACCCTGGGTAAAATTTCATGTAATAAAGTTAATATAGGCAAACTAATAACCAAGTTCTTGGGACATGTCTTCCAAGTTGAGTATTGGGAAAATAATCCTAGTATGGGTGTTCATTTGGTTTATTATGGCTAAAGAAATTGGAGAAGGCAAAGGCAAATGCTTTCGAAAGGCATGAGGCATTAATTGGCATTTTATTTATGAAAATAATGGAAATTAGGAGAAAAGTAAGGTGAAAGGTCATAGGTTTCATGTGAGGAGGAAAATGAAGGAAAATAATGGAAAATTGAAGAAAATAGAGGCCTCATTAATAAAATGTCCTCTGAGGATTAGTTGGTAACTTTTTGTTAGTTAAGTTTTGGAGCTGTCTATATTTTCTCTCTCTCAGTCTTGGATACTTAAAACAATCTAGCATTGGATCAAGGAAATCCAAAGGAAGGACAAAGAATCCAAGGGGAAGCAAAGATCAAGAAAGGAAGGGAGAGGTCAAGCAGCTATAGCGAGATTACTTATAGGTATCGATTTGCAAGTGTGATTTTCTTGCTAGATTTTTCATGCATGTAAGTATATTGTTGTCATTGGCATGGGTTTTCCTGGGTGTGACATTGATTTTAAGCCTTGCCTTTCCATTTTTGGATTGCCATGGTGTGATGGGTTCTCTTTTATTTGATTAAGTTGGAGTTTTGGATGGTTTCTAAACTGAGTTAGGTGGTATCTGAAGAAGAACACAAGGCCTAGGTCGAACCCCTTAATAGAAGAAGGTGGAATTGCAATAAATATGGATTTTGTGTACCTCAGTGGGCCAAGAAATCCTCGACCAATGAATGGTGAGATATACAGTAAATCCTAGAGGTGTATGCCCTCTATCAGGCCTAATAATGCTCAACCTGTGAATGGCGGGATATATGGTAAATCTTGAAGGGTGGAGTCTCTATTAGGCGTAAGAATCCTTGATCAGTGAATGGTGGGATATATGGTAAATCCTAGAGACTAGGAGGCAACTAAATTCTTCACGTTGTAGTTGGAAAAATCCATTGGCATCCATGCTTATTTAGGTCCTAGTGATCCGGTGGGGATTGTGGTAAACCCTTAGGAAACTTGGATTGGTTTTGTTGTGAGTCCCACACTCAGGCTTGGAGTATGACACATGGGTGATTAGCTAAAATAAAGATTTGGTTCAATCAATCTATGGTTGGGTCATTCATAGAAGTCCTAGACCTGGTTGGCATATGCATTCATTAATAAGATCTCTTTCTCTTTGGCATTTCATGTGTAAATATATTGCTTCATATGTGATTCTTATGGTTGTTATATCCTTTTTATTTCTATTGGTTATATGTTGGTCATGAGTATGTTTTATGATAGATGTGATGTATGGCTCTCATCATGTTTTGATTTGCAAATGAATGTACAATGAATATATGACCTAATAGATTATAATTTAGTTATTTTGATAGAGCCACAATGGTTCTTTACGAATCTCAGATAAATATGAGACCCCTACACTCAGACATGTTGTTATGACTTGTAGTTTACATATTGGTGACATGCTTGATGAAATGCCTTTCATGGATAGTAGGGGTTAGATTAAGTACTTGTACCAATGATTTCATTATCAACATTATTCCATTGTTATTTATCATTTTTGAAAGTTTTATGAAGTTCTGGGCGGTGGCGTGAGATTTGACCCTGAAGAAGTGGCATAGAATCTAGGGTCACTCACTTAGAACTAGTTGAAAAGGCCCACAATCGATGGAATGCCTTGTTGTGGGAGTGAATGGAATGACTTATGATGGGAGCGGCTGAGGGTCCAAATTATCGAAATGTCAAGTTGCCTCAGGAGTTGGTCACTTGGAAAAGTTGGTTGGATGTTGAAGGTTCTATAGCATGTGTGGAAGGTCAAAATTATTCTTTTTTGTCGATTTCGCTTCCTTAAATATGCATGGAGTATTGAATCAGATCATAGTAGTCTCTCATCACATGTTTACCTCAGCAGATTAGTTAACTTGGGTAGATGTGGGTGGATGTTGTTAAAGGGAGTATGGAACAAGTAAAGGAAAGAACATTGGTCCAAAAACCCTAGTGTTGGGTGAAAAATTACAATATCATCTCAGGGGAACTGGAAAGGTGTCTACTAAAGGCTAAGGAAAACCTAAAGTATGTGATTGTGATGAATTAGTTGGAAAGATATCACCAAAATATGAAGGACCTTGACCTCATTTGTAAATTTTTAGGAATATGGTTGATGGAGAGAGATTTAATCAAATGGATTTAGAGTATATGGTATTTGAAGGGTCATATTGAGTTAAAAATGGGATCTCGAGTTTTTTCCACAATTTTCTTCACAATTTAGAAGATCACACCCATTTCTTCATAAACAACCCCTATTTCTTCAACAATACAAGTATCTATATGCAATTTTATGAAGAGTATTACAACCAAGATTAGGACAAGTTTATGGCAGCCCCAATATGGGTTTGATTATTCTTGACCCACAGATTTTTGGGATCCTAAGATCTTAGAGGGAATCAACAACTTCATTGGTACCTTTGTGAAGATTGGGATAGTACCAAACATGGCTAATATACCTCTTAAGCCTGAATATACATCTATATGAACATCACCCATCTCCTTCCAGAATCTATAGATCTAGAATATCATGATGAGGTATGGAATTAGCCCCTGCATTATGAACATGTTCCATTTAGTCATAGGAGATTCCATGAATATGAGGATCTATTTTTTTAATGTCTTTTAACTAAAGCATAATTTAAAGAAGCAATTAAGAAGGAGACGAAGGAGGATGAGTAAGTTTGTGCTAAATGCAAGTCCATAAATAACGAAGCCAATCTAGAAGTGAGTAAGTTAAATCATACTGGAAATTGATTCATTGAGCTCTCCATGTTAGAGGAGGAGACAACCCAATCAGCTAACCAGATGAATGTGGACTCACAAGTTTCTATATCCTAGACAAAAGCAATGTTGAAGCATAAATCCCAAGAGGATCTATTGGTGAATGTACACCGAGAGGAGGTACAATTTGGAAAACAGGAGAAGAGGGAAATGGAAGAATCTAAAGAAAGCTTCAGAAATGAGGAACAAATCTTTACTAATATGTTGGTAGATTGGAAACATCTGGATTCAATATTCATCTCAAATACACAAAAGAAACAATTCCAAGAGATTTTCCAAAAGATACAAAACTAGGGCTGAATAGAGAAAATATGTCAAGGTGAAACAATGAGAGATTTTGTTCCAACAACCCAAAATAACCCTAAAAAAATAGGTTTTAAGAAATAATAGGAAAATTGGGAGGAAAATTGTCTAATAATCAATTCAAGCACTGATGATTTATCCCTCCCTGAGGAATTTTCCTAAATGTCTATTAATACTTGTAATATAAGAGGCCTCAATAGCCAAGGAAAATAGAGATATTTAAAAGAGATAATTAGTAAGGACATGCATGAAATTCTCATCAAATAGGAGATAACAATATCTGGAGAAAGAAAAATAAATAGCTAATGGTTGTGTGAAAGTATATGAAGCTATGGTAATTGACGTGAATGGTAGTGCATGAAGAGTAGCTGCTCCATAGAACTCTTTAGAATTCTCCTTCATGGATTGGGTTGCATACCCACAAATAATATCAGGGAGATTCTGATACATAGGAAAAAAGGAGGTTGTGGCCTTGACCATAGCATATGGTCCTCATCTCCCAGCTGAGAAAGTGCCCTTTTTGACAAATCTTCGTGAAATAAGACAAATCCACCATGATGATCTCTAAATCATAGGGGAAGTTTCAATTTGATTAAATCATTGTATGAGAGAAAAGAAGGTTTAAGAAGACTAGATCTTGAGACAAATCTTTGTTGTGAGCTTATCCAAGATTTATGGTTGGTAAATCTTCCTGCAATAAATGGGATATTCACATGGAACAGTCACAAAGGGGGGTGACATTAAAAATCAACCGCTTAGACCAATTCTTGATCTCAAAAAATTTGATGAGCAAATATATCTTAATCAAGGTATCCATCCTTCCATTTCAAGGGTCATATCATCGACCTATTCAACTAGAATTAGAACTAAAAGTTTCACCTAGGAATTGGCATTTCCATTTTGAGAGATTATGGATGCAAGATCCAAACTTTTGAAGCAAAGTAAAAACCTAGTGGGAGGAGATTGAGATTGAAGGTTGAAATCGAAAGCATTTATTTCAAATCCCGAGTGCATCGGTTGAGAGAAGGGGAATGAAACTCCAAATTCTCTCATAAAACTATGATAAAGCATAAACAAAAAAATTAGATTTTATCCCTAAAATCTAAGAAGGCCAACGTCTCTTATAACGTGAAGAAATTGAACAAGACTTAGTTTCCCACTTACATGGTTTTTTTAGAGAATTGGACCCTAATAAGAAGGAAGCTATGACTCATATTACTACTCATATCCCTTGCTTGATCAACTAGGATCATAATGTTTACCTTATGAATGAGATCACTAATTCTAAGGTGGAAGAGGCAGTAATGGCTATGCCACAAAATAATTCTCTTGGGCCAGATGGTTCACCACAAATTTCTTCTAAGCTTGTTGTAAATTTATTGGTTTGGAGGTTACATGCATTGATGGAAGAACCACGTCAAACTCAACATATATGGACAGGTTTACACTCAACCTTTATTACTTTGACCACCAAATCTAGAAAATATGAAGACCCTAATGGTTTTTTCCCTATAGCTCTCCGCAATGTTATTTATAAAATTATTTCCTTTGTTCTTATTAAACGACTCAAAGCCTTGTTAAAAAACATCATCTCCCCTTAAAAAATAGGATTTTTAGAGGGGACCCATCTTTTGGATGGTATTATCAGTGTTATCACTTTGTAATTTCTGAGGTTGCAAAAGAAAATAACAGAGGTAACTACCAACCACTTTGGAAGCTGGGATCTAGCTTACCCAGCTTCAGAGAGGGATCTCTCTATCAAATTTAGATTTTTTTATATTGAGATATTAGGCTAGTTATTAACGTACAAACTCTGGTTGTTTTAAATGATGGTTTGGTTTATAAATTGACCAAATCAACATTGGGCTACGGAGTCATTTTTTTGATCATGGAACTATACAACTTTTAAGGGAAGTGTTCACAGGGAAAGGTAGCTCACTTGTTGGATTCTTTAATCTGAATGAGATGGAAAGAAGAAAAGAAAAGGTCTAATCAAGTAAAAGAGAAATAAATAATTCCTTTATTTAATATCAACTGAGAACCATTAAGAATTTTTAACGCTGAATGCAGAGTGCTGAGATATAAATTTTGTACTTACACTTTCTGTTTAACAATTAAGAATAAGAACACATAATCATGATGGATAGAAAAAATAAAAAAAGAATAGTAGATGTACTTCACCAATCAACTGAACACAAGAATCCTATGAATAACTTCCTTTATTACTAAAAAGGTCCACTGATATTCCAGAAACTACAATAACTTTTCGTTTGAGTACAAAAAAATAATAATCCACAATTACCAACCCATTCTCATTTGAAATGAGGAGTATTTATAAAAATATTTACAAAAAATCATGTCATAACTGACCAGGATATATTTAAGGAGTTCCTAAACAAAACCTATCCAACTGCTACAAAAATTTAGGAAAATTGAAACTGCTTGAAGTGTTGGCACTGTTTTTGTGGAAGTTCTTAATATTTGGCCACTTTGAATCCTGTTGGGTTGTCAATGTTGATTTGTACAATGAAGCACCTTGTTACTGATCCAAATAGGATCCTAGAACACTCTCTAAGTTTTTATTACCTCTCTAAAAATCACACAAAGATTAAAAATCTTGTGAAGATCAAGCTTATCGGAGGGATTCTCATGACAGTTGTGAATTGCAATCAGCGCGGATCAATGAGGACTGTCGATCAAGCGCACAGAGCATTGGCCCATGGTAACGTGTCCTATCGCAATCGGAAAATACAAAGACAATTTCAATAAATAGGGGTCATTTCTGATATGTGATTAGCGACAAGTTGCTAATCGCATATCGCAGGGAAAACCTTTCAGAGAAGCGAGACCACAAGCACCAAGACCCGAAATAATTAACGAATGCAAAGGATATTGTTTCGATTCTATCAAAAGCAGGATTCCAAAAGATTAGCAGAATATCAAAGGGGATTCGGGTGGTAAGAAGTTTCAACCGAGTTCTGCCCGATGCCATACAACGATTTCCACACGTCCTGGCGGAAGAGAGAGAGAGAACAGCTCACATCAGACAGGTAAACATCATGCTACTTAGCCACCTGATATGAACGATGGCCGTAGGATCTGGGGCCCCCAGATCAATAGCGGGGATGTGATCCGATGGACGACTTGATTTAATGAGGTTATAAGGTAGATTGTGCAAGATTTGAAGTCTGATATGGACAATGCGTTGGTGAGAATTCATGTTTCGCGAGCATTCTTAGAGTTAACAGAAAAAAACGAACATTTCAAATATTTCCAATGAATCTGACACACTCGTCCGTTACAAAATAGGTGGCCACCTCCCTGTGAGGCATTATGCAACGACTATAAACATCGAAAGAAGGGATTTGAACGGATGGAGGTAGAGAGCCAGAGAGCTAGAGAGCAGAAATGAATAGTCAGGAAGTAGATTGGCTTTAAAGCCACAAACTGACCGAGATAAGACATAATAGAGAGGCAGAGAGAAGAAGTATGTTAGGAGTTGACCTTAAGAAGCAAAGGCAATGCCAAGCTAGAGTTAAGACAGAGATAGAGAAAGTCAGAGAGTCTATGTACTCCAGAGAAGGCTTGAGAGGTTCAAGCGAACTCCTTTGCACACCTGTCATGTATTGAGTCTCAGATTGGGCTCATACTATTGTAGTCAGTAGAGACCGAGAGTCCGTGAGGAGAGTTTGTGTACTCAAAAGAGACTTGGGGGATCCAAGTACAGTCTTACTGATTTGTATCCGTTGTGTGAGACTCAAATTGAGCTCACTGTTATAAACAAAACTTTGCTATGAAGACATAATAGAGAGGCCACCACTAAAGGTTGGACCAGGAGACGTAACCCAGTAGTATTGAGTGAACTCCTTATTAAAATTGTTTTGTTTATATGTTTTGTCTATTATGTTTTCTTTACTACTTCATTGTCTATGTATTTCACAATCTTATTGATCTGTTGCACAAAATAACATGGGTGCATCCATGCACATGAGTTTGTAATACCTTATTAATTGTCTTAGATCATTTTTAGATCAAGTGGTATTAGAGCTCTAGGTTGCTAAGGTTAGATAAGCTTGTGTTGGATTTTTTTTATTGAATGCTAACTAGAACAAGGCTCAAATTAGAAAAAGGAGAGTTGGTTGAAGCTAACCCAGAAATTGGAAGAGTCTATCCTAGGAGGAAAATGACAGACGAAATTCCCTTGGAATCAGATTCCCATTTCATGGACAGTTTTATGACCATGAGAGCCATGGTAGAAGAAATGTACAGAGAATTTAAGAAAGGTAGAGGTGAAGATTCATCGACCCCCAAACAAGATAAAGGAGTAGAAGAACCTCTTCTAGTTGCCCACCCAGAAGGCAAAGAAAAAGAAGAAAAGACCTCCCCACCATCTCCCCCATCATCACCTTCATCATCATCATCATCTTCTTCTTCACATAAAGAAAGCCTTGAAAAGAAAAAGAAGAAACCTTCTTTGATTAAATTAGATGTGAAGTTTGATTTTCCAGTTTATCACAGAGAATTGAATGCAGAAAAGCTAGATAATTGAATTAGATAGATTGATGTATATTGCAGAGTGCAGAACATCGATTCAGAAAGGAGAAAGATTCAGCTGGCTAGCCTACACCTTGGGGGAACTGCCCTAGTATGGTGGGAAGGCAAGACACAAGCTGATTTGAAGAAGCATGGTAAAATTCTTTCTACCTGGAATGAATTTGTTTCTGCCATTAAAAAACAATTCTATTCACTAGCTTATATGCAACAAGCTATGATGAGTTGGCAATCTCTTTGCCAATTAAAAGGGAAAAGTGTACAAAGTTACACCCAGAATTTAGAAAAAGAGCTTTGATTCTAGGCATTTCTTTAGACTCACCTGAGACTCTGTTGAAGTATATAGGTGGTCTACACAACTATTTAAATAACACCATTCTCATGTTTAATCCTACTAGCATAGATGAGGTATCTATTCAGGTTACACATCTAGAGGCTAGAGACAAGAATGTGAACCCAGAGATTGGGGGATCATCAAAACCCACTGCAAGCAAGAACAAGGAAAAGGGAAAGAAGAAATGGAAAGAGAGGAAGGTAAATGTAGTAAAAAAGACCAAACCTTCGTGCACTCATTGCAAGAAGGATGGGCATGATGATGAACACTGCTGGATTTTGCATCCGGAGCTGAAACCCAGTAAGTGCAGTGGCAAAAATAGGAATGAAACAACAGTCACAACCACAGGTATAAAAAGTAAAAATTCTGAAGCATCTACTAGTAATTCTGCATAATCTAATGATACTGAAGAAAATGAGAGGAAAAGACATGAGATTTTTCATATTAGAGTTATTTCCAAGCATCAAAAGATTGATACTTTGTTTGATAGTGGTTCACAAGTAAACTTAATTTTTGAAGCAATTGTAAAGAAGCTGGGATTACTAACAACACCTCACATGAAGCCATATCCATTAGGTTGGGCATGTGATAAAGCAAAGCTACAAGTGACTAGACAATGTAAACTTAGGTTTTCATTTGGGTCAGCATTTGTAGATGAGATTGAGTTAGATATCATTCCCTTGGATATACATGGAATTGTTTTAGGAAGTCCTTACTTGTATGATAGAAAAGCCATTTTCTATAGAGCTAAAAACAAGTATCAACTCATTAAAGATGGAATCGAATATATTCTAAGATCTCATAAACTCAAGAATAATTATACTCTCATAAACTCAGGGCAGATGAAAATAATTGTAAATTCGCGCAAACAATTTTTACTGATGGTTATAAAGGAAAAGTAACCTGATAAAACCAGTGTATTTGAAGGCTGTGATGCTAAACAACAACCTGATTTAGAAAAAATTGTTTCAGAATATGATATGCTATTTCAAGGACCTAAAGGTTTGCCACCCAAAAAGGAAATAGTACATGATATTAATTTGCAGTAAGATGCTCCATTGCATAACATCGGAATGTACAGTTTGTCCACTTTAGAGAATGCTGAAATTAAGAAGCAGGTATAGGAACTGCTCGAGAAATTTCTCATAAGACCTAGCACACCACCATGTGGGTCTCCAATTGTCTTCTTGAAAAAGAAAGATGGCTCATGGAGAATGTGCATTGATTACTGAGCACTGAATAAGATAATGATCAAAAATCATTATCCCCTTCCTTGCATATATGATCTATTAGATCAGTTCAAAGAAGTTGTTTACTTTTCCAAGTTGGACTTGCATAGTGGTTACCATCAGGTCAAAGTTGCAGAGCAAGATGCATGGAAGACTGCTTTCAAAACAAAGCAGGGAATATATTAGTGGTTAGTTATGCCTTTTGTCTTAACTAATGCTCCTGCTACTTTCATGAGAATAATGAATGATGTACTCAAGCCTTTTATTGATGATTTTGTCATTGTATATCTAGATGACATTATTGTATTTAGTAAAACACGAGAAGAACATTTGAAGCATGTAAAGCAGACTCTAGATGCTTTGAAAAGAGAAAATTTTTATATTAAGCTATCAAAATGTGAATTTGGAAAAACATCTCTGAATTATTTGGGTCATATTGTAGGGTGTGGTGAATTGAAGATAGATCCCTCTAAGGTTGCAGTCATTGTAAACTGGCCTAAACCCAAATATGCTACAGAAGTTAGAAGCTTCCTAGGAGCGGCATAGTATTCGAGAAAGTTTATTGCTAGCTTTTCCTTGATTGCAGCTCCCTTACATGCTTTAACAGGATTGAGCAAGGTGTTTCAATGGGGAGGCAAATAGCAGAAAGCTTTTGACACCTTAAAAGAAAAGATTAGTACAGCACTAGTACTAGCACTTCCTAATCTTAAAAGACCCTCTGAGATTGAAATGGATGGCAGTGACTATGCCATGGGAGGAATGTTGATGCAGCACGGTAAACCCATATGTTATCATTCTGAGATATTTAAATTTGCAGTAATTAATTATCCCACATATGATAAAGAATTGTATGCATTAGTACAGAGTGTGAAAAAGTGGAAACATTATCTAATGGGCAAAGAGACAGTTATTGATTTGGAATTTATCCAGGATAAAGAATGAAAGGTATTATAGACACATGTGCATGGATATGCCTATGTTACTTATGCATTGGATCCATAAGATTGCTAGAATACATAGACACTGAGGCAATTGGAGAAAACATAATAGTCAAACATGTAAACAAAACAAGTTTAATAAGGAGTTCACCCAATGCTCCTGGGCTACGTCTCCTGGTCCAAACTTTCAGTGATGGTCTCTCTATTATGTTTTCAAGTAGATTTTTACAATAGTGAGCTCGATTCAAGACTTACTAACAGAATGAAGTCAGTAGGAATGGAGTGCACAGACTCTCCTTACTAAAACTCAACCTCTAAGGGTCATAGTAGTATGACAGGCCTATACCGAGGAGCTTGCTTGAACCTCTCAAGCTTTCAACGGAGTACATAGACTCTCTGACTCTCTTTGGCTTTGTCTGGCTCGATGCTGCCTTCAGGTCAACTCGACTTCTACTCTCTATTCTCTGCTATGAGCTTCTTGCATCTTTGTATGTGCCCCTCCTCTACATTTTTCAGTTCATGGCTTTAAAGCCAGTCTGTTCTTTGACTTCTCTTTTTCGCTTCCTGACCTTCTAGTTTCCTTTCCTCTGTTTGTTCAAATTCCTCTTCTCTGCGTCATCATCACTGGGTAACACCTCGCAGGAGGTAGCCACCTATTTTCTAACGAACTAGGTGTTAGATTCCCCGAATCATATTCGAATGACTGTTAAATATGTTTGCTTCAAGATCGCCCATGAACACGAATCATTTGCCAACTCATCATGCACGTTGGACTTCAAATCTCATGTCATCTTGCTTTTTGACCTGTCAAATCCGGTCAGTCATCGGGATGTATCTCTGCCGTCGATTTGGACCCCCCAGATCCTACGGTCGTCCTTCATATCAGGCGAACAAGTCGTATGACGTTTACCCGTCCGATGTGGATAATTTTCTCTTTCTTCCACTGGACGCGTGTCGCTTGATGTGTGGCATCGGGCAAGATTTGGTCAAAATTATTTACCACCTCGAAGCCTTCCGACATCCTGCTAGTTTTGGGGAATCCCGCGCTATGGAACCGAAATAGTTACTTTTCTGAATTTTATAGCAATTTCGGGTATGAGAACTTTGGGGATTTCCTTCACTGAGGGGGATGTCCTGTAATATGCGATTAGCGCTTAGCGCTAATTTCATATCAAATTCCACCTCTGTTTCTTAATTTGGCCTCTGGTTTTTCCAGTTTTGTGCCATTGTGCTTTACCATGGGCCAATGGTCTGCGCGCTCGACCGAGGGTCCTTGTTGCTCCACTCTGGCCACAACTGTAATTGTTATGAGTATTCATTTTGATAGCTTTGATATTTTCTAGGACTTGAATCTTTTAGCATAATTTGAAACAGTCATGAAAACTTAGATAGTTTTCAGATCCAATTCGAATCATGGCCTTCCCACTAAAAAATCTTTTGGACCACAAAAAGTTGGTTTTATTTTAAGCATCAATAAAGTGATGGTATTGCTTCCTCTCTTTCTCAATTTCTATCCATTTCGCACTGCTTGGCTTTGAACCTTTGAGTCCAATCCTGAGGTAATCAACATCCCCTCTGCATGTAGTTCTTACCTTCCTATCCAACTATATCTTCCTGCAAATCATTAAGATATTCAGTTAACATATCATCAATAGAAGGCAATTGACTCTACTCTTTGGGATCTTCAATTAATGAAGGTTCAAATAGTCTCAAGCTTTCTGCGTTAACAACTGAGTAGATGTGCATGTAAGCTAGTAGATCAAGGCGAAAAACATTCTCACCAATTTCTCAAGTATCTTGAAAGGTCCATACCTTATTGGCTTCAACTTCTTATGATCACCTTGCATTCTGTCTTTACTGATATATAGCCAGACTTGGTCACCAACTTGGAAACTATGCTCCATCCAATGCTTGTCATGCCTTGCCTTGTACTTGGCTTGGCCCTTTCGAGTTGTTCCTGTACTGCCTGGTGAATCTCTTGGATTTGTTCAATGAAATTGGTTGCCTTGTCCACATAACTATGTCCATCAACTGCTATGTCTTTACCAAAGACAAAATCCAAGGGAGACCTTGGTGTGAAACCAAAATAGGTCTTGAAAGGAGATCTCTGTGTAGAAGAATGTTTAGCTCGGTTGTAAGCATGATGCACATAACATAAATGTTAATCCAAAAGTTTGGGATGCTTGCTACAATAGCCTCTGAGCAACTGGATCACTGTCCTATTGACCACTTCTGTTTGGCCATCTGTTTGCAGATGAAAAGTTGTGCTTTTCTTCAGCCCGGTGTCCATGAATTCCCACAAACTTGACCAAAATTTCACAACAAATCGGATATCTCGATCAGATATTATGGAAGTAGGTAATCCAAAATGAACCCATACATGCTGAAAGACAACTTTGTAGTTTGTTCAACTGTAATCTGTTTGTTACAAGGTATTAAAATACACATTTTTTCTGAACTTATCCACAACAACATACAAATAGTCATGACCTTTCCTAGATTTAGGCAGTCCTCCAACAAAATCCATGGAAACACTTTGCCAAGGATGAGAAGGAATTGGTAGTGGAGTGTAGAAGCCTAGTTTTCTATTGCTGGGCTTGCTTTTAGCACACATGGTACACCCTCTTACATATCTAGAAATTGTCTCATTAATTTTCCTCTAATATAAAAATGTTTGCAGTTGTGCAACCATTTTACTTACACCAAAGTGACCTGATATTAGAGAAGTGTTTGCTTCTCGAATTATCTTTATTCTCTCATTTTGCGGAATGCATAGCTTCCCACAATGATATAGGAGTTGGTCCTTAATATGATAATCCAATTCTTCTACTCGTTTGCCTTGACTTAAAGTTGCATATACATCTTTAAAATCTATATCTTGAGCATACTATTCAATGTAGCTCTCATGCAATACTGAATTATGCTTAAGTATAGTAGATGCATTTATAATTGGTCTAGATAACATATCTGCAACTTTATTTTGTATACCCTTTTTATATCTGATGACTAAATGAAACTGTTGTAGAAAACCCATCCATCTATAGTGTCTTGATTGCTGCAACTTAGTTTGGGAGTGTAGATATTGAAGTGGTTGATGATCAGTATGTATAATTGCCTCTTTGCCCATTAAGTAATGTTTCCACTTTTTCAAACTCTGTACTAATGCATAAAATTCTTTATCATATGTAGGATAGTTGATTACCTCAGAATTAAATGTCTCATAATGATAACATATGGGTTTACCATGCTGCATCAACACTACTCCCATGGCATAATCACTGGAATTTGTTTCAATCTCAAAGGGTCTTTGAAGATCAGCAGTGTTAGTATTGGTGTTGTACTAATATTTTCTTTCAAGGTGTCAAAGACTTTCTACTGTTTTCCTCCCCACTGAAACACCTTGCTCAATCCTGTTAAAGCATGTAAGGGAGATGCAATTAAGGAAACATTAGAGATAAACTTTCCCTAATATTGTGTTTCTCCTAAGAAGCTTCTAACCTCTGTAGCATATTTGGGTTTAGGTGAATTTATAATGATTGTAACCTTAGTGGGATCTATCTTCAATTCGCCACCCCCTACTATATGTCCCAAATAATTCAAAGATGTTTGTCAAAATCAGATTTTGAGAGTTTAACATTCTCTTTTCAAAACATCTAGTGTTTTCTTAACATGCTTTAAATGTTCTTCCCACATTTTGCTAAATATAAGAATGTCATCCAGATATACAATAAAAAAAATCATCAAGAAAAGGTCTGAGTACATCATGCATTACTCTCATGAAAGTAGTAGGAGCATTAGTTAAGCCAAAAGGCATAACCAGCCACTCATACAATCCTTGCTTTGTTTTGAAAGAAGTCTTCCATGCATCTTGCTCTGCGAATCTGACCTGATGATAGCCACTATGCAAGTCTAACTTGGAAAAATAAACAACTTCTTTCAACTAATCTAATAGATCATCTATGTGAGGATGGGGATAATTATTTTTTATAATTATCTTATTCAGTGCTTGGTAATTAATGCACATTCTCCATGAGCCATATTTCTTTTTCACGAAAAAAATTGGAGACCCACATGGTCATGTGCTAGGTCTGATGAACCCCTTCTCGAGCAGCTCCTGTACCTGCTTCTTGATTTCTACATTCTCTAAAGTGGACAACCTATACATTCCGATGTTAGGCAATGGAGCATCACAGATCTCAAATACATTGGTTTTATTAGGTTTCTTTTCCTTTACAACCATCAGTAAAAATTGTTTGCATGAATTACAATTCGTTTCATCTGCCCTGAGTTTATGAGAGTATAATTATTCTTGAGCTTATGAGCTCTTACAATATATTCGATTCCATCTTTAATGAGTAGATACTTGTTCTCAACTCTATAGAAAATAGCTTTTCTATCATACAAGTAAGGACTTCCTAAAACAATTCCACATATATCCAAAGGAACTATATCTAACTCAACCTCATCTACAAATTCTGACCCAAGAAAAACTTAAGTTTACGTTGTCTAGTCACTTGTAGCTTTGCTTTATCA
Source organism: Pinus taeda (assembly GCA_000404065.3). Lineage (NCBI taxonomy): Eukaryota > Viridiplantae > Streptophyta > Pinopsida > Pinales > Pinaceae > Pinus > Pinus taeda. The sequence continues at coordinate 52,198 of APFE030273526.1, read as the reverse complement.
CATAGCTAACCTAATGGATATGATTTCTTGTGAGGTGTGGTTAATAATCCCAACTTCTTTACAATTTCTTCAGAAATTGAATTTACTTGTGAGCCACTATCAAACAAAGTATCAATCTTTGGATGATTGGAAATAACTCAAATATGAAAAATCTCACGTCTTTCCCTCTTATTTTCTTCATTATCACTAGATTGTGCATAATTACTAGTAGATTCTTTAGAATTTTTACCTTTTACACCTGTGGTTACGAATGTTGATTCATCTGCTGAGTCTGATCCCAAATCCTTTTGAATAGTTGCAACTGTCTTCTTCTTCTTGCCCTCAAACTTCTTAGGTTTCAGCTCCGGATGCCGAATCCAATAGTGTTCATCGTAATGCCCATCCTTCTTACAGTGAGTGCATGAGGACTTGCTCTTCTATTCAGTGTTTGTGTTCCTCTCTTTACATTTAAGTTTTCTTTTCTCCTTATTTTTTCTTGCAGTTAGTTGGGATGATCCCCCAACTTCTGGGTTCCCATTCTTACCTCTAGCTTCTAGATGCGTAGCCTGAATGGATACCTCATCTATGCTAGTGGGATTATACATGAGGATAGTGTGCCTCATGTAGCTGTGTATACCACCTATATACTTCAACAGAGTCTTTGGTGAGTCTAAAGAAATTCCTAGAATCAAAGCTCTTTTCCTAAATTCTTGAGTGTAACCTTGTAAACTTTTCCCTTTTAATTGTCGAAGAGTTTGCCAGCTCATCATGGCTTGCTACATGTAGGCTAGTGGATAGAATTGCTTTTTAATTGCAAAAACAAATTCACTCCAGATAGAAAGAATATTACCATGTTTCTTCATGTCAGCTTGTGTCTTGCCTTCCCACCATACCAAGGCAGTGCCCCCAAGGCGTAGGCTGGCTAGCTAAATCTTACTCTTGTCTGAGTCAATGCTCTGCACTTTGCAATAAACATCAATTTGTATGATCCAATTATCTAGCTTCTCTACATTCAAATCTCCATCATATATTGGTAAATCAAATTTAACATCTAATTTAATCAAAGATGTCTTCTTTTTATTTTCAAGGCTATTAGGAGGTGTGAGAAATTTTTGTTCTTTCCCTTTGCCTTTGGAGTGGTCATGGAGGAGATATTCTTCTACTCCTTTGTCTTGTTTGGAGCTTGATGAACCTTCATCTCTATGTTTCTTATAGTCCCTATACATTTCCTCCACCATGGATTTCAGGGTCATAAAACTATCCATGAACTACGGGTCTGATTCCAAGGAATTTTCTTCTGACATTTTTATGTTAGAATAGACTCTTCGAATTTCTAGGTTAGTTTCAACCAATTCTCCTTCTCCTAATTTAAGCTTTGATCTAGTTAGCATTCAACAACAAAATCCAACACAAGCTTGTCTAACCTTAGTAAACCTAAGCTCTGATACCACTTGATCTGGAATTTATCCAAGATAAAGAATGAAAGGTATTATAGACTCATGTGCATGGATGTGCCTATATTACTTATGCAACGGATCGATAAGATTTATAGAATACATAGACACTGAGGCAATTAGAGAAAACATAACAATCAAACATGTGAACAAAACAAGTTTAAGAAGTAGTTCACCCAATGCTCCTTGGCTATGTCTCCTGGTCCAACCTTTCAGTGGTGGCCTCTCTATTATGTTTTCAAGCAGAGTTTTTACAACAGTGAGCTCTATTCGAGACTCACTAACAGAATGAAGTCAGTAGGAATGGAGTGCACAGACTCTCCTTACTGAAATTCAACCTCTAAGGGTCATGGTAGTATGACAGGCCTATACCAAGGAGCCTGCTTGAACCTCTCAAGCCTTCAATGGAGTACACAGACACTCTGACTCTCTCTGGCTCTGTCTGGTTTGATGCTACCTTCAGGTTAGCTCAACTTCTACTCTCTATTCTCTACTATGAGCTTCCTGCATCTCTGTGTGTGCCCCTCCTCTGCTTCTATCAGTTCATGGCTTTAAAGCTAGTTTGTTGTTTGATTGCTCATTTCCGCTTCCTGGCCTTCTGGTTTCCTTTCCTCTGTCCATTCAAATTCCTCTGCTTTGCATCATCATCACTGGGTAATGCCTTGCAGGGAGGCGGCCACCTGTTTTCTAATGAACTGGGTGTGAGATTCCTTGAATCATATTCGAATTGTCGTTAAATCTGTTTGCTTCAAGATCACCTGCGAACACGAATAGTTTACCAACTCATCATCCATGTTAGACTTCAAATCCCCTATCATCTTGGTTTTTGACCTGTCAAATGTGGTTAGTCATCGGGACGTATCTCTGTTATCGATCTGGACCCCCCAGATCCTACAGTCATCCTTCATATCAGGCGGACAAGTCGCATGACATTTACCCGTCCGATGCGGGTAGTTTTCTCTCTCTTCCATCGGACACATGTCACTCGATGTGTGGCATCGCGTGGGACTCATTCAAAACTACTTACCACCTCGAACCCTTCCAATATCCTGCCGGTTTTGGGGAATCCCGCACTATGGAACCGAAACAGTTACTTTTCCCAATTTTATAGCAATTTCAGGTTCGAGTGCTTCGGGGCTTTCCTTCACTAAGGGTGATGCCCTGCGATATGCAATCAGAAACCACCTTCGTTTCTTGATCTAGCCTCCGGCTTTTCCAGTTTTGTGCCATTGTGCTTTACCATGGGCCAATGATCTGTGTGCTCGACCAAGGGTCCTCATTGCTTCGCTCTAGCCACAACTGCAATTGTTATGAGGATTCCTTCTGATAGCTTTGATCTTTTCTAGGACTTGAATCTCTTAGCATAATTTGAAACAGTCATGAAAACTTAGAGAGTTTTAAGATCCAATTCGGATCAGTTATACATATTGATCATCAACCACTTCAATATTTACACTCACAAACTAAGTTGCAGCAATCAAGACACTATAGGTGGATGGGTTTTCTACAACAGTTTCATCTTGTCATCAGATATAAAAAGGGCATACACAATAAAGTTGCAGATATGTTGTCGAGACCAATCATAAATGCATCTACTATACTTAAGCATAACTCAGTAATACATGAAAGCTACTTTGAAAAATATGCTCAAGATATAGACTTTAGAGATTTATATGCAACTTTAAGTAATTGCAAAAAGGTAGAAGAATTGAAGTTCTATATCAAGGACTAACTCTTGTATCATTTGGGAAATCTATGCATCCCACAAACAGAGAGAATTAACATAATTAGGGAGGCACATACTTCCCTGATATCAGGTCATTTTGGTGTAAGTAAAATAGTTGCACAGCTGCAAAGATTTTGTTATTGGCCAAAAATGAATGAAACAGTTTCTAGACATATGAGAGGGTGTACCATGTGTGCTAAAAGCAAGCCCAGCAATAGAAAACTAGGCTTGTAAACTCCACGACCAGTTCCTTCTCATCCTTGGTAAAGTGTTTCCATGGACTTTGTTGGGGGCCTGCCTAAATCTAGAGAAAGTCATGACTATTTATATGTTATTTTGGATAGGTTCAACAAAATGTGTATTTTAATACCCTGTAACAAAAATATTACAGTTGAAAAAACAACAAAGTTTTTCTTTCAGCATGTATGGGTTCATTTTGGATTACCCACTTCCATTGTATCTGATCGAGATTCCCAATCTTTTGGGAAATTTTGGTCGAGTTTGTGGGAATTGATGGACACCAGACTGAAGAAGAGAACAAGTTTTCATTTGCAAATGGATGGCCAAACAGAGGTGGTCAATAAGACAGTGATCCAGTTGCTCAAGGGTTATTCCAGCAAGCATCCCAAGTCTTGGGATGAACATTTATGTTATGTGCAGCATGCTTACAACCGTGCTAATCATTCTTCTACATAGAGATCTCCTTTTGAGACCTGTTTTGGTTTCATACCAAGGTCTCCCTTGGATTTTGTCTTTAGTAAAGACATAAAGATTGATGGACATAGCAATGTGGACAAAGCAACCAAGTTCATTAAACAAATCCAAGAAATTCACTAGGCAGTGTAGGAACAACTGGAAAAGAGCCAAGCCAAGTACAAGGCAAGGCATGATAAGCATCAGATTGAGCATATTTTCCAAGTTGGTGATCAATTCTAGTTGTATATCAGTAAAGATATAATGCAATGTGAAGGTAAGAAGCTGAAGCCAATAAGGTATGGACCTTTCAAGATACTTGAGAAAATCGGTGAGAATGCTTTCCACCTTGATTTTCCAGCTTACATGCACATCTCTTCAGTATTAACGCAAAAAGCTTGAGACTGTTTGAACCTTCATTGATTAAAGATCCCAAAGAGCAGAGTTAGTTTCCTTCTATTGATGATCTGTTGCCTCAATATCTTAATGAATTGCAGGAAGATACAGTTCTGGACAAGAATATGAGAACTACGCGCAGAGGGGATGTTGAGTACCTCAGGGTTGGACTCAAAGGTTCAAAACCAAGCAATGGAAGATGGATAGAAATTGGGCAAGTGAGGAATCTATATCCTCACTTGATTGATGCATAAAAACCAACTTTTGGTGGTCCAAAATCTTTTTCAGTGGGAAGGTGTGATCTAAACAGGATCCGAGAACACTCTCTAAGTTTTCATGAACTCTATAAAAATCATGCAAAGATTAAAAATCTTGTGAAGATTGAGCTTATCGGAGGGATCCTCATGATAGTTGCGAATTGCGATCAGAGCGGATCAACGAGGACCATCGATCAAGTGCGTAGAGTGTCGGCCCATGGTAACGCATTGTCACAATTGGCACATATAGAGACAATTTCAATAAATAGGGGTTGTTTCCGATATGCGATTAGCGATATCGCAGGGAAAACCTTTTAGAGAAGCGAGACCATAAGCACCCGGACCCAAAATAATTAACAAATGCAAAGGATATTGTTTCGATTTCGTCAAGAGAGGGATTCCACAAGATTGGCATAATATCGGAGGGGCTTTGAGCGGTAAGTGGTTTCAACCGAGTTCCGCCCGATGCCATATAGTGATTGCCACGCGTCCCAGTCTAAGTTTGAGAAAATCGCTCACATCGTACGTGTAAACATCATGCTACTTAGCCGCCCGATATGAACGACGATTGTAGGATTTTGGGCCCCTAGATCAACAGTGGAGACGCGATCCGATGGACAACCGGATTTGATGAGGTTATAAGGTAGATTATGCAAGATTTTAAGTGTTATATGGACAATGCATTGGTGAGAATTTGTGTTTCGCAGGTGTTCTTAGAGTAAACTGAAAAAAAAAAAAAAAAAAAAAAAAAAAAAAAAAAAAAAAAAAAAAAAAAAAAAAAAAAAAAATCATTTCAAATATTTCCAGTGAATCTGACATGCTTGTCTGTTACAAAATAGGTGGCCACTTCCCTGTGAGGCATTACGCAACGAATGTAAACACCGAAAGAAGGGATTCGAACAGACGAAGGCAGAGAGCCAGAGAGCCAGAGAGTGGAAATGAACAGACAGGAAGAAGATTGGCTTTAAAGCCACAGACTGACCAAGAGAAGACATAATAGAGACGTAGAGAGAAGAAGTAAGTTAGGAGATGAACCTTAAGAAGAAAAGGCAACGCTGAGCCAGAGTTAAGACAGAGAGAGAGAGAGTTAGAGAGTTTGTGTACTCTAGAGAAGGCTTGAGAGGTTCAAGTGAACTCCTCTGCACACCTGTCATGTATTGAGTCTTAGATTGGGCTCATATTATTATATTCAACAGAGACCGAGAGTCAGTGAGGAGAGTCTATGTACTCAAAAGAGACTTGGGGGATCCAAGTATAGTCTTACTGATTTGTATTTGTTGTGTGAGACTCAAATTGAGTTCACTGTTGTAAAAAAAACTCTACTGCGAAGACATAATAGAGAGGCCACCATTGAAGGCTGGACCAGGAGACGTAACCCAGGAGTATTGGGTCTATTATGTTTTCTTTACTGCTTCATTGTCTGTGTATTTCGCAATCTTATTGATCCGTTACACAAAGTAGAATGGGCACATCGATGCACATGAGTTTGTAATACCTTATTAATTGTCTTAGATCAATTTTAGATCAGTTACCCTAGTCACTCGAATAACTCATCCCATCTTTCTTCACATGGGATAGAAACTTCTAACATTTTCCTATAAACCTCATATACCTCAGTATACTTCGCAAAGGTATGTTTGATGAGGAAAAGGTGTTTTGCCTCATGTTGAATCTCCAAATCATGTCCTAATGCTTCCAACAACAATTTACCTGTAAGAGTTCGTTGTATGGAAGCAAATTTCATAGTTTATTTAGCCTTCTCTGGTAATTTCTGGTTATAATTTGATAGAGTTATCAATTTGTCATTTAAAACTAGAAATCCTAACATTCCTTTGTATTGTAGTGTTTTAAATCTATTGAGGAACCTACGAACACCAATCTATAGTACCCGACACTTCTCTTCAAGTTTTTGTGTTAGATTCTTTCTGAACAAAACTTTCTTAACTTCCAAAATTGTCTTTGTTCTATCTTCAATCTGCAATTCTTCCAACTCATGTTTATTCTTTGAATTGAGGAATTTTATAATCTTATTATCTTCTTTTTGTCTATCACCTAATTCCTTAGTCTGTGAAATGGCTTCCATTGCCTTATGAATTAGTTCTTGTTGTTAAAAAATGATCTGGATGCTGGGCCAAATTTCATTAATTAATTGTTGAATATCCTTCCACATTCTATCTTTGGCTTCACCCAAAGTCTTACCAATCTGATTTTGCTACTCTAATCTTTGTAACTGGGTTGTCAACCTATTTGAATTATACACTTTTGCTATGAGGTAATCATCTGATTTTCTTTTAGTAGAATTTGTACCTATGCTCTTAGACTTTCAATATCCTTGTCTCTTATTGTCATGTCTTCCATAGCTCTAACCAACTTTTGATACATCTATGGTTTCGATTGTAGGGACAATTAATGAGGATGTTGTAGTTGGCACTGAGACTGTGAGGGGTACAACCTCCAATGGCTGTGTTACCCTAGTTGCATTATGCTCCTTTTCCTTAATCAATTTATCCATCTCTTTAATCTGTGCACTAATGTGCCCCATAAATGGGTAATTATATGGGCTCATTGTGCCTCTTAACTTAGCTTAATCCACCATTCTCATTATTTTATTGCATGTTTTTTATTATATTTATGCTAATAGAGTGAGTTGGGTTGGTCATTATGCCTTCAAGTCTAATGTGTGCTTAATGCAGATTTTTGGTCATTTTTGGAGACAAAGTCAAAGATTTAATGAACTTTTGGCAGCAAATATTCGAAGAAACCAAAGGAGAGGATTTATAGGAGGGTGTTCCCCTCACTTATGACTCCCTACTTTGAATTCTCCTTCAGAAAGATTGGAGCATAAGCAGCCACACCAATGCACCAAAGAGGCAGCCGAGCAAGTGGAGGATAATTGTTGTCTATCTCAAATTTTGGGAGCCAAGCTTCCTTGATTTTAAGGGAGCTATTGGGAGCTACAGTTGTATAAGTAGAGAGGCCTAGAGCCTCATTAGGTTTTTGGATGTTAGTCAAATTTTCACACTTTTGTTGCAGCTTTGCTTGGCTCAACTTCGAGCTTACTTTTGTAGACAATTTCATGTAATCTTACTATTATTTTGATAATGAGGATGAGATTGTTTCTGAGCTAGCACTGAGTTACCTCATAGGGCTGAAGCTCTTGGGTTAGGGCCCAATCCAAGAAGCCAAGCACCTCTTTTTTTGTATTTATATGCTTTGTTTCAGTTTATGAATGAGTTGCTGATAGATAGATTTATTTATTAGTTAAGAATAGGTTGCTTTTGGTAATTTAAAAGGTTGTTCCCATTTTAGTTTGTTGTAGTAGGTTGAATAGTGAGAGAAGAAAATGCAAAAATGCCATCAAAAGAGCCTTGACCTCCTTTCTCCCCTTTGGGACCATGAACTAAGGCCAAGACCTTATTACTGACACAAAAAAACACAGATTTTCCTTTGCCATAGGATTTCTAGTGTTGCAACTTGTTAGAAGGTTAATGCTTTGTTGTAGATCTATTTCATCATGCTCATTTTTGTCTTTACAATAAATTTATTTCCATGCTTTCTTTCCATAGATCATTGTTCAGCATCTACTTGCCTAGATCAGAATTTAGACTAGCTTGATGAATAGTTCTGTTTTTAGTGTAGCTAGTTTCTTTGCTTGCTTAGTTTTGGAACTTGATTTTCAATTCTCTTGCAGTACATCTCTTCTCACAATAATTCAACCAATCAGCCATCGCCATCTCTTTTTTATCCATGTTCCACAGGTCATCCAAAGTCCCTCACAAATATGCCCTAATTTTCTGCACTTTTCCCATGAACTTTTGTCTCTTTCCTTGAACAAGTCCAACCATATTTCTCTTCCCTAATCTTCCTTGATGAACCTTAGACACCTTAAAACATCCTTCTCGCCCTCATCTACCCTTTCCACCCATTTTCCCACCTTCAAAACCTCTAAAACAGCTCTTAGCATGCCCCTGTAGACCTCTTGTAGATCCCGTGTAGCCTCCCGTAGATTTTCCTGTAGGTGTCTTTTTGAAGTCCAATTGTAGGGAAAGGCTCCAGAGGGCCACTTGGGACCTCCTAGGACCCATCCACACCTTCCTACACCTCTACAAACTCCAAATTCATCCTCTATCACCAGCTAATCACTGCCACATTCACAAATAAATAAATTACATGCATGACTTTCACCTAAAAATACATAAAAATCCAAAAAGTTGTTTTTTTCTCATTTCCTTATAAAATAGCTTGAATAGATGTTGTTTATTTCCTAAGTAGGTAATGGCATTCATGTTATGGTTTTTCACCTCTCTTTCTGCACAAGTAGGCTTAGCTTGTTAATTAGGGTTTGCTAGGGTTACTTCACATTTCAATCTTCTTTCACTTTCTGCAAGTAGAGTAGCCTCTGTAGGTTAAAGCTTTCCTTTCTTTCAACACATATAAAGCTTCTTCTGGAATTCATATAAGTTGGCTTGAGCTCCTGGTGATCTTGCACCAGCTGACCAAGTGACAGCCTACAGAAAGAACAAGTACTTATGCATACAACATCGTCGCTTCCAAGTTTGTTACAAACTACCGGGTTGATAAAAAGTAAAGTAGGAAGCCCGGGAGTTGTAGCATTATTGCTGCAATACTGGTGCCCACCACTTTTTGGCACCATTGCTGGGGAAGTGTTAGAGTATTGTGTGATTACTACTTCTCTTCTATTTCCTACTACAACATTCTACTAAGTAGTTTATTTTAGCAAAAGTAGAGTAGTTGTTTGTTTCAATTTCTACATTTCCTTGCTTTCATTTCAATTCTACAATTTCCATTCCAGAAAAAGTAGATTAGCCATTTCTTTGCTTTCATTTCAATTATGCAATTTCCATTCCAGCAAAAGTAGATTAGCTCTTTCCTTGCTTTCTTTCATTTCTGTAATTTCCGTTCCAGCAAAAGTAGAGTAGTCATTTCCTTTCTGCATTTCATTTGCTTTCCTTTTTTAGTTCTTAAATTTCATTTCAGAAATATCACTTGAGTAGTTGCAAGTTGTTTGTTCAACCAATTTCAGTTTTGTAAATACAAGCAGAAAAAGGCAGAAACTAACCAAAAAATATTTCCTTTCATGCCTCGTAGGAATAGAGATAATTCAGGAAAATTCTTACCCAACACCCCCACCACATCACATAGCCACCATTATCTCTTCTTCGGTGGCAGTGATCCAAAAGAACCTTTAGGTGAACAACCAGAGATATTTGAAGAACCTATAGGGGAAGAAGAAGAAGAAAACATCCATCCTGAGACAATGGTTGAGAACAGAAATGTTAGGGGGAATGGAGAAAGAGTAGAGGGTACCTTTCCCATTCAAGAAACCAATGGGGACACTAAAATGAAAAACATAAGCCCTTCATCCCTACCTCACTTCCATGGACTGACTACAAAAGATCCTGACACATTCTTGTTTGAATTTGTTGTTATTTGTCGAATCTATGACTATGCAAAAGATGAGAAAAAGTTGAAACTATTCCCTTCTACCCTCAAGGATGCAGCATTGCACGGGTTCATGGGGTTACCTAGCAATAGCATCACAACTTGGGCTCAGATGCAGCAAGCCTTCAATAAATAATATCGAGACTACTATAGGTCAAAAGACACCAAGGAAGAAATCTCCCGAATGACCATAGGAAGTCATGAATCATTGGAAGATTATGAAGAGAGGTTCTAGCTCAATTATAAAAGGGCCAGGTGCACCAAGGAGCCGGAGGAGCCACTGAATCACTCTATTTCATGAACCAAAGGAGACTACATGGGCCTAGACCATACTAGCAGGGAATGCAAGGGACATCTCAGGCATACTACAACTCCAACCAAGCCACTTCCATACCTTCTTGGGGCCCCCTGCTCATCTTTCCTGGTCCACACCTCCTCCTTGGTCCTATCCATCTCAATATCATGCCCAACCAGCCACTCATTCATTCCACTCCTATTCTCAACCTCAGTGGAATGCATCTCATCAAGGTTGGAGGCCCTAGTACAACTCTCCTCCCACTCTTTTGCCACGACCACCTGCTCAACTGTAACCATTGCCTCCTCCTCCACCAAGGCAACCCCAAATGCCTGCTCAACTGAACCCAAACTCGAAAAACAGACAGGCTCAACAAGTATACAATGGGGAACCATCATGCCCAACCTATGCCGTGGAGATTCAGGAGATTAACCTATGATCTGGGAAGGTTCTCCCAGATAGCCAGCCTCCCCCTCAAGAAGTTGAGGAAGATAAAGAGGAAAGTGAACCAAAAGCAATTCCACCCTTTCCTAAGAGACTATCCGGGACAACACAACCCACCCCAGAAGAAACTAAACTTCTAGGAGAATTGAAACAGTTATATGTAAAGATACTACTTCTCCAAGCCATAAAGGATGTGCCTATATATAATAAGATGATCAAAGAGAAGTGCTTCAGGCATCCAGGTAGGTGCAAAAGAGATGCCCCAACCATCAATGTCATCGGATAACTATCCGACCTGATGTTGGGGTAGGTAATTTGTCCAAAATATTTAGACCCTGGAAGCCCAGTAGTTGATGTCCACATCAATGGCACCATGATCCCACATACCATGATTGATCTAGGAGCTACCATTAATGTGATGACAAAGGACACCATGCTCATGCTCAAACTCCAGGGCTCCTTCAGAAAGACCATGACAGTACTGCAGCTAGTAGACCGCTCCATCGTGACTTCTCAAGGGATTGTGGAGGATGTGATAGTATCCATTGATTCTTGGGAGTACCCTGCTGAATTCTTAGTTCTCCAGTTGAAGGAAAAGCTCACTGGGTATCCTCTCATCCTGTTAAGACCCTAGTTGGCCATTGCTGATGCTTACATCAGTTGTCGGGATGGGAACATGACCATCAAGAACGGTCATATGTCCAAGCAGCTAATCCTATACCCTCCTGCCCAACTCCTGCTACAACATGATCCACCTATCTGGTTGGAGGAGGATGAGGATGAAGCCTATTTTGCACCACT
>APFE030273526.1:705-40222 GCA_000404065.3 Pinus taeda | reverse complement strand
GAAATTCAATTCAAAATCCACCCTCCAGTATTTCGCCATTAGAAGATCTAGTGAAAGAAACCCAAGATAATCCCCTAACTCATCTCTGTGTGGCCGACCCGACCTATCTCCGTGTTAAGAATATAGAGTTCGGCCCAAAAAGAACCTTGAAAATCAACGCATCCCTATCCACCTCCCAAGAGAAGGAACTGTGCAGCTTATTAAGAAAACATTTAGATTCCTTCACCTGGAGTTATAAGGAGATGAAGGGAGTGCACCCTTCAATATATACTCATCATATATACATTAAGGACGATTGCAAACCAGTCAGGTAGCCTCAAAGGAGGATGAATCCAGCCCTTAAATACATTGTTAAGGAAGAATTGCAAAAACTACTTGATGTAGGATTCATCTACCCCATCTTTGACAGTGAATGGGTCTCTCCTTTATTGCTAGTGCCAAGGAAAATTGGTAAGTGGAGAATATGTGTCGATTATCGGGAACTGAAAAATGCCACTAAAAAGGACCATTTTCCTTTTCCTTTCATAGATCAAGTGTTAGACGGTCTGGTGGGGAAAACGTTTTTCTCCTTCCTAGATGGGTTTAGCAGGTACAATCAGATTCAAATCAGCCTGGAAGACCAAGATAAGACCACTTTCACTTGTCCTTGGGAACCTTTGCATACCGGTTCCTTCCTTTTGGTTTATGCAACGCTCCAACCACTTTCTAGAGAGCAGTGTTGAGTATATTTTCTGAATTGGTTCATGATGCAGTGGAAATATATATGGATGAATTTACTCCTTATGGTTCTAACTTTCAAGAAGCTTTATCTAACCTAGGGAAAGTTTTGGACATGTTTATTGAAATGAACCTGTCCCTCAGTCCAGAAAAATGTGAATTTTTTATGACTGAAGGGACCGTGCTAGGTCATGCAATATATCAACAAGGATTGTAGGTGGACCCCAACAAAATTGTCGTCATCCAAAGGGTCCCACCTCCTCAAAAGGTGAGAGATGTCTGAAGTTTCCTAGGCTTAGCAGGATATTACAAACGATTCATCAAATATTTCAGTAAGTTAGTCTCTCCGTTGTTTGGTCTTTTGGGAAAATATGTCGAGTTCATATGGACTGAAAACTGTCAAGAAGCCCTAGATACCTTGAAAAGCAAACTTGTGACTGCCCCAATTTTGAGAGGCCCAAACTGGGCCCTACCTTTCCACATTCACACAGATGCCTCGAACAAAGCAATAGGAGCAGCCTTGGCGCATATTGATGAAAAGTTACCCTATGCCACATACTTTATAAGTAAAAATTTGTCGAAGGCAGACTTGAAATACACAGTCACCGAGAAGGAACTCTTAGTGGTAGTGCATTCCTTAAATAATTTCAGACATTATATCACGGGCTATCAAACCCTTGTACACATTGATCATGCTGCAATTAGGTATTTAATGAATAAACTAGATGTAAATGCTCGCATTATTAGATGATTACTTTTACTGCAGCAGTTTGATTTAACCATTGTTGATAAGCTTGGTAAAGAAAATGTTGTTGCTAACTTTTTTTCTAAAGTAAATTTTCCTGCAGGTGAGGAAGGAATGGTGGATGATCAAATGCCAGATGAGCATCTATTTGTTATCTCAGTACTCTCTCCATGGTTTGCTGATATAGAAAATTACTTGGTTTTAGCATATTTCCCACCACACCTGTCCTCGAAAGAGAAGAGAAAGATCGTGAGGAAAAACGCCCCTTTCACTTGGATTGGGGGCAATCTCTTAAAACTTGGTCAAGGTCAAATCTTGAGAAGATGTGTTAGAGAGGAGGAACTTTTTTACATTCTCCTAACCTATCATGATGGGCTTTGTGTGTTGGGTGTGGAGCCTAATTATATTCTGTATTCAAAGGTTTCAGTCGGATGTATACCCCTGGAAGACTGCACACCCCTCCACGTGGGGGTTCGGGGGCAGCACCCCTGAAGCTAAAAATAGATGTAAAATTTCCTTGTAAAAGTCTAGTAATTTCTAGTCAATCTGCGTTGTTCATTAGGTGGATAATTTGACGGTAGAAGTTATGTTTAATTTAGGTATTTTTCCCTAGAAGGCAACCCCTCACTATATATTAGGGAATTGTATTGCGTCTATGTAGATCTGTATTCTAAGTGAGGAAGAGAGAGGAGATTGAGAGAGAAGAAGGTGTTACAATGGATCTATTGTAGGTTGTATATCTTTAGTTTGTTGGATAATATAATAAAAGAAGGACTGGTTGTTTCTCTGTGGATGTAGCCCAAACTGGGTGAACCATGTATATCTGTGTTTCTCTTGTTTTATGCGTTTTTTGTGTTTATATTTCTGCAATATTTTATGTGTCCATTTCTCCTTAATATATAATTTTCTAACAATTGGTACCAGAGCAGAAGGTCTATTTAGCTGATAAACTTGCAGGAGAGAAGGGTTCTTGGTTCGAGTGGGATCAATGGCGGAAGATGGTAGGTTTAGGGTCGAAAAATTAAATGGCCAAAACTACCAGCTGTGGAAGATGCAGAGGGAGGATTATCTGTATCAGAGTGCCTACCATTGAGTGGAAAGAAAAAGAAGCCGACGATTATGACAGACACAGAATGGGATATTCTCGACAGAAAGGCACTTGGAACAATACGGATGTACCTAGCGGTGTCGTTAGCGTTTAATATTTCAAAGGAAACGACAACACAGGGTTTAATGTCGACTTTGGCCAAACTATATGAAAAACCCTCGGCCTCAAATACGGTATTTCTTATGAAGCATTTATTTTATATGAAGATGTCAGAAGGTGGATCTGTTGCAGATCATTTAAATGATTTTAATATAGTTACAAGTTAGTTAAGTTCTGTAGGGGTAACTTTTGATGATGAAGTTAGGGCTCTGTTATTTCTATGCTCATTGCCAGAAAGTTAGAATGGTTTAGTTATGGCCATTAGTAACTCTGTTTCTAGATCTAGTACTTTAAAGTTTGATGATGTTGTCGATGCAATCCTTCACGAGGAAATGCGATGGAAAAGGTCAAGTGAGACATCAAGTAATGCTTTGACTGCAGAGACTATGGGAGGAAAAATGGAAAGAGGAAAGAGCCCATGATATCGTAGTAAGTCAAGAAAAGGCATATCCAAGTCTAGATCGGGGATAGTGTGCTGAAAATATAGGAAGAAAGGACACTTGAAGAAACGCTGCAAGTCTCGGAAGGGAAAAGAAGGAGATGCACATCAAGAAACTAATCATGAAGCTAATGTAACAGGTGATGTGTTGCAAGATTCTTTGATTCTTTCATTAGAAAATATTATTGATGCTTGGGTGGTAGATTCAAGGGCCTCATTCCATGCCACACTTGATAGGAAACATTTTCATGATTATGTTCGATGAGATTTTGGATAGGTTCGAATGGGTGATAATAAACCCTGTAAAATCATTGGAGTGGGTACAGTTTTCATAAAACAACATAATGGAAATCAATGGTTATTGAAGGAGATAAGGCATGCTCCATATTTGAAGAAAAATCTGATTTTATCGAGGTAGTTGGGAGGTGAAGGTTACGTAAGTACTTTCACAGATAAAACTTGGAAGGTCACTAAAGGATCCTTAGTAATAGCGAAAGGAGAAAAGGTTGGTACATTGTATTTATGCAATGGTATTTCTAGTTCTGTTAATGCTTTAACCTCTACAGGAGAAGATACAACATTGTGGCATCATAGGCTCGGGCACATGAGTGAGAAGGGGATGTAGATGCTTCACTCAAGAAATTTGTTGCCAGGTTTGAAGCATGTTGATTTAAAATTCTGTGAAAATTGTGTTTTATAGAAAACAGAAGATAGTCAAATTCCTTAGAGTTGGGAAAGAAAATAAAAGCAAAAAATTAGAGCTTGTGCATACAGATGTATGGGGACCGGCTCAGGTATCATCTCTTGGTGGCTCTCGTTATTATGTTACTTTTATTGATGATGCTACCAGAAAAACCTGGATTTGTTGTATTCGAAATAAATTTGATGTATTTGATACTTTAAAGAAATGGAAAGCCTTGGTTGAAAATGAGATTGGAAAAAGGTTGAAGTGACTCAGATCAGACAATGGAGGTGAATATTGTAGCAAAGATTTTGATAGGTACTGTTCAGAGAATGGAATTCGCAGAGAGAAGAAAGTTCCAGGAACACCAAAAGAAAATGGTGTATCAAAAAGGATGAATAGGAGAATCATGGAGTGTGCAAGGTGCATGAGATTGCATGCAGGATTGCATTTACAATTTTGGGTAGATGCTGTAGATACTGTTGTTTATCTAATAAATAGAGGGCCTTCAAGTTCCTTGGTTGGTGGTATTCCAGAGGAGGCATGTACAGGTAAAAAGATAAACTAATCATTTTTAAAGGCTTTTGGTTGTGAAGCCTTTGTTCACATTAACAAAAAAAATAGAACAAAGTTTGAGGCAAAATCAAAGAAATGTACCTTTATTGGATATGGTGTTAATGATTTTGGTTATCGCTTATATGATTATGAAAATCACAAAATCATTAGGAGCAGAGATGTAATATTCAATGAAAAGGTCTTGTATAAGAACCAATTGCAGAAAAGAAACAAGAAAAAGAAAATAGAGAATACATAGTGTTTGACGATACCACAGGAAAAGTGATGGTGCATGAAAATCATAATTATCAACAGCTAGAACAACAACCACAATAGCAACAAGCACTTCAAACACCTGAAAGTGGTGTTAGAAGATCTACCGGGATAAGTAGACTCCCTGAACGATACTCTCCTTCTTTATATTATGTATTTTTGACTGATTCTGGTGAACCAGAATGTTATGAAGAAGCAGTGCGGGTAGAAACCAAGAAGAAGTGGGAGCAAGCCATGAAAGAAGAGATGGACTCCTTAGCACATAACCAGAATTTGGACTTAGTTAGGTTTCCTGTAGGTAAAACATCATTGAAGAATAAATGGGTTTGCAAGCTGAAGGAAGAAGACAGAGGAAAATAGAGGTACAAAGCTAGACTTGTGGTGAAGGGGTTTGCATAGAAGAAAGGTATTGATTTTGATGAAATATTTTCTCCTACTGCTAAAATGATTTCAATCAGAACTATTTTAAGTTGAGTAGCAGTTGAAGACTTGCATCTTGAGCAGTTAGATGTAAAGACAACCATTCTCCTTGGGGATTTGGAGGAAGAGATATATATGTAGCAGCCGCAAGGATATGAGGTAAAAGGGAAGGAAAAACTAGTGTGCTGGTTGAAGAAGAGATTGTATGGATTAAAACAGGCTCCAAGGTAATGGTATCTAAAATTTGACAGGTTTATGTCTGAACAAGGTTATACTAGATGTCACTCTGATCATTGTGTTTATCTCGAAAGGCAAAATGATGGCAGCTATATTATATTGTTATTGTATGTAGGTGACATGCTTGTTGTAGGTTCTAACATGCAGGAACTAAATGTGCTCAAAAGGAAATTGGCAAACTCATTTGCAATGAAGGATTTGGGTGTTGCAAAACAAATCATTGGTATGAGAATAACTAGAGACAGGAAGAATCACAAATTAACATTGTCTCAAAGTGAGTACAAAGAAAAGGTGTTGAAAAGGTTTAATATGCAGAATGCAAAACCAGTTAGTATACCTTTGGCTAGCCATTTAAAATTAAGTAAGGAGGCGTGTCCCAATATTTAGGAAGAAATGGCTCATATGTCTAAAGTTCCATATGCATCAGCAGTTGGAAGCTTAATGTATGCAATGGTCTGCACAAGGCCTAGTATTGCACATGTAGTGGGAGTTGTAAGCAAGTACATGAACAATCCAAGAAAAGAACATTGGATGGCAGTGAAGTGGATTCTCAGGTATTTGAGAGGTACCACAAATCAAGCATTATGATTTGGTGGTTCAAACATTACTCTACAGGAATATGTTGATACATATATGGCAGGTGATAGAGATAATAGGAGAAGCACTAGAAGATATGTATTTACTGTAGGTGGAACAACTGTCAGTTGGGTTTCAAAAATCCAAAGTGTTGTTGCACTTTCAAAAATAGAAGTAGAGTATGTTGCTACTAGAGATGCTAGTAAAGAAATGATTTGGTTACAAAGGTTTCTGGATGAACTGGGTAAGAAGCAGGAGTTGGGCAGGTTATATAGTGATAGCCAAAGTGTTATACATCTTGCAAAGAACTCTACATTCCATTCCAAGACTAAACATATAAATCTCAAGTACCATTTCATATGGTTAGCATTGGAAGTGTTAGAGCCTATATTTACCTCAGGCTAAAAAGGTAAGCTTCTAGGTCCACATCAAACCATGCTCAACCTGGTAGCTAGCCCTACCAAGTCAGGAGAGGGCTCTGTCTGGGTCAATCTCAGCTAATTATGGTCACTAACAGCTTGATATGACTAATACAGCTACTGATCTTAGGCTAGGTATAGATGTAAAAGAGTTTGTTTGATAAAATGATGTTTTTGTGGGCTCTAAGGGAAAGGAAGATTTTGGGTGCAGGGAATGAGGCATAGTCTTGCATGGATTTCGATGGGGCAAGGTAGGAAACTGTATTTGGCACTATAAATCAAATGAGGTGGATGGATCAGACTAAGGAGGAGTTGAAGAGGACAAGGGAAGCCATGGATCCTCTCCAAACAGTGGAAAACATTAAAATACTAAAGCAAACTTCAAGTAGAGCACTGCACTTCTCAATGTATTCTACTTACACTCTTGTTTGTTTAGCTAAGAAGAAGTAAAGAGAAATGATACATATAACACATGAATAAATTCACAAAGACATAAGAAAGTTTTGTACCAAACCAAATGCCACAGGGATCCCAAAGAATGCTATAAATCCTGGTCTCAATTCCTTAGCCAAAACACTGGTGTGAGTGTACAATGAAGCTCAAGGCTTTCTCAAGAGTCCAACCATGCTAATGACTGAAAAACAACATAATATAGACAAGCATAACTCCTCCTTTCCTCTAGGGATCAAGCTCACATGTTTAGGAGCTGATCCAACTGATCCTAAACTGAGAACTGGAATCTAGGCAACATAACAACATGCCTCTAGAAACAAGGAAACTGATTCATTAAGTTTCAAACAACCTTTAAAATGATGAATCTACCTCTACAAGTAAAAAACTAACATATTTACATCATGATCCATCAATTTTCATCAAATTAAATCATACATTTTCCATTAGGAGAGTGAAAAATTCAAACTAAGCAAAACTGGGCGAAAAACAAAGTAAAACTGGGTCAAACTGGCAATTTTTCCTCTATGCACCGCACCTGTGTGGACCCACTTTTGGAGGCCTTCCCGATGTCCAAATCAGCTCCAAGTGTGCTTTTTACAAAGGTCTGTCCGTCTACCTTCTAACCCAACTGGAATTTTTCAATTTGGCCTTCATTTACCCTGTCAAAAATCAAAGCTCCCAAGACTGCTTCTTGTGTGTCAAAATATGGGCAGTGAGGTCATTTTTTGAGTGTTTTTGACCTCTTTGAGGGCTCAAAACCTGCCCAAATTTCCTGTCCATAGGTAGGCAAGCATAAATTTTCATGAAAAATCTAGAAATGCAATTTTTTTGTGATTTGGAGCCCTCTATAAAAGGCGAGTGCCACGTGGTGCGGCGCATAGGGAGGAAAACTCTGTTTTTTGTGCAAAACATTTCCAAAATGCAAAAATTGTTCCAAATTTTTTGAAATCTGGGCTGGACCTTCTCTATCAAGAGCTATGTTGAGCCAAGGATGCTTCAGTTAATATCCGAATTTTATCATGCTAATTTTGCTTCTTTTGCCTCTTTGATGCCTTCCTTAATTTTGCCTTTAAACTCCTTATTTGCGCCTTGCAAACTTTATTCCCTGCCATGTAATGAAAGGCGATGTGTCTTAGCAAGTTTTACTCCGTGTTTGCCACCTCTATGAGGCCTCCTAAGTGCATGTGCCTCTGTTGGTGAATCACTATGTGTCTCCTTTTCATACTCATATGAAGGATCAGATGCCATCTCTGCTGGTGATTGGACTGTCTTGATAAAAATAGGTGATTTTATGATGTGTCTTGACTTTGGCATGAAGGGAAACAATGATACAAGGGACTGTGAAGGGGGGAAAAGAGCGAGGGATTTAGGGACTGTTGGGATAGGGTTTATTTAAGGGAACAGGGGTTAGGGAGTAGTTTGGGGGCTTTTAGTATGAGACTAGGGTTTGGGAGTTTGAGTTTGGGGCTTTGGGAATGGGGAGAGGGGATTAGTGAATTTGGGGAATAGGGAAATAAAGAAAAAATGGAGTAGGGAGTGATTGAGGTGAGGGGATAACTTGGCAGCCAAATAATTAACACAAAGCTCTAGCACTGTTTTCCTTGATAGGGTTTGATGATAAAAACACCATAAGACAACCACAAGCACTAACCTTGGATGAAAAGCAATGATGGAAGCCCAACTTACTTGTACAAGTGAAGACCCATGTGTTTTGAGCGATTTGGAGAATTTTTTTTTAAGTTTTTGGACTTGCTGGTTGTATGCACTACACATCAAACCCAATGCGCCGTGCCTTCTCTATGTGTCGCACCACCTTCCCAATGCGTGGCGTTTCTTCTAGGAGACTTTTGGAGGCCTTATCGGTGTCCAAATTGGGCACAGGACTGCTTGTTGGAAAGGTCGTGAGTCTAATTTTCAATCCAACTAGAATTTTTCAATTTGGATTTCATTGACCCTGTCAAAAATCAAATCTCCCAAGACTGGTCAAAATGTGCAAAATGAGGCTGCCTAAAGGCAGAGTGTTGTTGCAGTCAACTTTTGAAGGGCTTACGCAACTCCAACTTAAGTGCATGATAGCTCATTGGAAATCTCTTTGTGTCTAGTTATCAGTTGATGCATCAAGAAAGTCATTTGACCAACCAAGCTAGGAGAAGACTTGATTTTCCCAAGGTCAGTGAAAAGGTTCATCAATTCTCCCGAGGCAACTGTATTTTTGACATTTCTCTAAAACCATGACACCTGTGTAAAAAGTGAAGGAGGTTTTTCTTCCTTGGCCTATTGTGGAAAGAAACATCTCTCAGTTTTCGCAAATTCATCTTGTATTGCTCAGAAACATCATTGGAGTAAAACCTATCCCGATGTGTGGAACAGGGGATTTGTTGAACTGAAGTGAAATGAGGGGGATAAGGGGCTTCTAAATTCTTGAGAAAATTTTTGGAAGTAAGGAGGGATGCTAGGAAGTAGGGTAAAGTGGAATTTTAGAGATTGAATGAGGGGAGGAGGTCCAAAAAGGCTAAACACATGCCCAACCTAGAAAATTGTCAAGTTGTAGCAAGAAACTAGGGTTTGTGGGAAATGTGGAATTCGGGGGATCTCAGTGATGGGAAGTGTTTAATAAGGTAAATTAAGGATAGGGGAAGGTGTATGAATCTCCAGATACAAGTTTCGTTGATGATTTTACCATCCAAGAGAAATTACTTTCAAAATCCTAGGAGAGGGAAATGAACTTTACCTAGGCACAACTGAAGTATGAACAAGGTGTAAAATGACCCAGTGGAACTTGACATGATGATGACAACCCTCTGAGTGATGGTACACTCAGCTGAATGGTGACATGGACCGACATTTGGACAACTTTGGCAGGAGTAAAAGAAAACCCTAGACCTAATGCCTAGTGACCAAATTTTGCTTGAAGACTCATTGAAATGACAAAATTTGACCTTGACACTTTAAAATCACTTTGTAAGAGCATGTTTGATCACTGGAGGAAGGCTGCAAAGACTGACACTAACAGGAAGATGGTCCTGCAGATATGCTAACAAAAGTTGTAACCACGGAGAAACTGAGAATCTGCTCAGTTTCAATTGGTCTTCAAGTATGATGAAGAATATGAGAAACCGCTAGGTCCAAAGTGGAGTCATTGTCTAGCAAATGAAGCAGTAGTGCAGTTGTTATAATTAGTCTCCAAGTGAGAGATTGTTGGGTGTGGAGCCTAATTATCTTCTGTATTCAAAGGTTTCAGCCGGATGTATATCCCACAAAGAATGCACACCCCTCCATGCGAGGGTTCGGGGATAGCGCCCCCGAAGCTAAAAATAGATGTAAAATTGCCTTGTAAAAGTCTAGTAATTTCTAGTCAATCTGGGCCATTTATTAGGCGGATGATCTGACGGTAGAAGTTATGTTTAATTTAGGGTTTTTTGCCCTAGAAGGAAACCCCTCACTATATATGAGGGAATTGTATTGCGTTTGTGTAGATCTGTATTCTGAGTGAGGAAGAGAGAGGAGATTGAGAGCGAAGAGGGTGTTACAGCGGATTTGTTGTAGGTTGTATCTATTTAGTTTGCTAGATAATATAATAAAAGAAGGACTGGTTGTTTCTCTATGGATGTAGCCCAAACTAGGTGAACCACGTATATCTGTGTCTCTCTTGTTTTATGCATTTTCTGTGTTTATATTTCTGCAATATTTTATGTGTTCCATTGCTTCGTAGTATATAATTTTCTAACATTGTGGAGGCCATTTTGTAGAAAAAAGGACTGCCTTCAAAATCTTGCAAGTAGATTACTATTGGCCCACTCTTCATCAATATGTGAAGAGATATATTAGCCAATGCGATCAGTGCCAAAGGATGGGGAAACCTACTCCAAAGGATGAGATGCCCATGCAACCTCAAGTGGCTTTTGAGCCATTTAAGAAGTGGGGCATGGACTTTGTGGGTCCTATCAAACCTCCTTTAAAAAAAAGGCAATACATCATTATGTGCATTGATTATCTAACAAAATGGGTAGAGACAAAAGCAATCAAGGCAGCAACCGAGGAAAAAGTAGCTGAATTTTTAAGAGAGAACATCTTCTATAAGTTCGGGTATCCAAGAGAACTAGTTACAGATCAAGGCATTCAGTTCACTTCCAATTTGATTGAGTACCGCTCACACATCATAAAATCAAGCACAGGACTTCCACCCATTACCATCCACAAGCCAATGGGCAGGTGGAAGTCAATAACAAATATTTGGAAGGAATTCTGACCAAGGTAGTGAGCAACAGTAGAAAAGATTAGGCAGATAGACTATTTGAGGCCACCTGGGCCTACAACACAACATGGAAGACCACCACAGGGTTCAAACCCTATGAACTGGTCTATGGGAAGAAGGCTTTAATGTTAATAGAATTTTAATACCATACACTAAGGATGGAAACTTAGCTAGACCTAGAACTTAGCCATGCACAAAGGGAAAGGCTACTCCAGCTCAATGGATTGGATGAACAAAGACTGCAAGCCCTTCTCCACACAGAGGTAGTCCAGCTTAAAAGGAAAATATCGCATGATCAAAATATCAGGGAGAAGCAATTCCAAGAGGGAGATTGGGCACTACTCTACGACTCAAGGTATAAAGACTTCAAAGGCAAGCTGAGGACAAGGTGGCGGGACCCTACACTGTGGAAAAATGCAATGACAGTGGTTCAATTTTGATCAGAACCATTGATGAGGAAGCCATCCCCATGCTTGTCAATGGACATAGGTTGAAAATTTACAAGAAGCCCCTCCAAGCAAGAGTTCATTGAAGATCTGAATAAGGCATGTTGGTCATGGAGTAGGTCTCAGCATCCAATCCACCCACTTATTAAGGAAGTATAAAGAAAAAAGAAAAATAATAAGGGCTCAAGTGAAAACCTCCATGAGGCGCTTGAGTCTCATCGTTGGGTTGAAAACCTCCTTTGAGGCAGCCTAGTGGTGACAAAAAAAAAGAAAGAGAAATAGAATAAGATATCTAGGTGAAAACCTCCCTTCGAGGTGCACAGGGTAGGAAACTAGGGTGAAAACCTCTTGGAGGCACCCTAGTTGTCTTTCAAAAAAAAAAAAACAGAGAAAAAAGGAAGTGGAAATTGATTTTTAACATGCATTGCAGGTTACAGGTGGACCACAAGAAGCAACAGAGGATGCCACAAAGATTATTTCACCTCCTCCATAGTCTTCTCAATCATTTCTAACCTTTCTTCCACTTCACTATGTGTTTCTTTCCAAACATTGTGTATTCTACCGGAGGCTCTTGTAGAAATCACAAAGAGCTCGAAATGGATTTTAAAAATAGTTTGAGGAGCTGGGAAGTTTCATGAAGAACCTGTACGCCCTCCTACAACTATCCACCCTCCTGGCCATCCATCCCACACCTACACCACCACATTATCATGGATTTCTTTCCTTCATGCAAAAAAAACACAGAAACCAGTTTTTATAAAAAAACAAAGGAATAAAAGGAACATAACCTCCAAAGCTCACATGCAGCCTACCAAATACCTATCCATCACCATCAACATCTCGAGTAGCATCCTCACAGCTCCCAGCACAAGAATCGGCTAAAATTTTTAAAGGGATAAGCAGCTATAGGAGCTCCTGTAGGATTTCTTGTAGCAGCTGATCCCCTTAAAATAAATCCACAATAGCAAAATAGGTGCACCATAGGATTGAAGAGGATGTCTAAAGCAGATCCAGCTAGAGGGTACCTACACAATGTAAACAAGCCACACCTCAGAGAGAAGAAAGCATACAGTAGAGGAGATACAAGCATGCAACAACTGAAATTCAAGCATGCAGTAGCAAAGAAACCAAAATGCACCACAGCACGAACATTTGACTTGCAGATAAGTGTTTAACCCTCTCCTCTATTGCATATGTGTAATTGAAAATATGCATAAGTGAATGAGATGGTTAGGGTTGAATGATAAAGGTGGCCAGTTAACTAGCCATCCTTGTCCAGTTGACTGCACGAAAGATGCCACCACACATGTGCCTAGTCAACTCACAGAAAATCCAAAGGACAGGTAATGGAGGTTATACAAACTTCGATGAACTCTGATGCAATGATGGGAAGTGATTGTGGCAAAGAGTCATGAAGAGCCATGATGACAGAGCAGTGGGGACCAACGATCCGAATCTGGCAACGTACCTTTTTGCCAGCTCACCCCATCACTGGAAATATCTCAAAGAAGACATAAGTATTCCTCCTCGAAAGTCCTTCACCACATTTTCTTCCATTTTTTCCTCATCCACATATCTGCAACAAGCTCCATACCACCTCCATAGCCTCGAAAACATCATTCTCTGTCGATTTCAGCCAACCTTCTGCTATCGAAGTCCTACAGGAGCAGCAATAGGTTCTACAGGTGGGTTCTACAGGAGCACCAACAGCCAGTTCTACAGGAGGGATAGTAAGCAGTTTTTAAGGAAGAAACACGGGGTTTTTGCTCAAATTCTAGCTTGAAGAGGTAGGCTCTGTACAATCCCACCTTGAATAGTAATATGTTTAAGAAATGATACAATTTCAAGGAATAATTAAGCCTGTAGAAGAGAGGAATTCCATAAAAACATTTTTTGCCTGTTTTCTGGAAAAACACAGTTTTTCTTTATTTCGTGTGTCCTCATATTTTTTATGTCTCCATCTCTACTTGGGGTGTTCCAAAAGGGTATAAGCAAAATTAGAGGGGGATTCATGAGGAAGGAACCCACAAATTCAGTCAGGCTCCATGAACATCCCGAGGTGGTAGCCATTTTCACCAAAGCAAATTGGATGCCATTTTTTGAAAAACTTTGAGGGTTTGATGAAGAAGTGGCTCAGGAGTTTTCCCTTGCTTTAGTACCTCACTCAAAGACCCATACCACCGTTACTTTCAGAGGTCTCACCATGGAAATCACCCCAGAATATATCAGTAGAGTTACTAGCCTTCCCCTTGGATTACCTTGGAGCAAAGATGAAAAGCCAATGGGACAAGTTGCCAAGAAAACATTCTTCCCACCAGATGAACATCTTGTAGAAGACAAAAATGGCATTAGAAGAACAAGAATACCTTACCCTTGGGATGAGGGCAGTTACCAAATCATCAAGTATATTTCCTGTGAAGGGAGGTATAACTTAGTTTATGGCTACCATTTTAGACTTCTCCATGAGCTGAGATATGACATGAACATTCCCACACCCCAAAAACTCAGCATCCCCTATTTTCTCCTACAGTCCCTTATAGACTCCAACATTAAATTAAAGTGAGGAGGTCCAGATCAGTTGGCTCACCATGGGTTAATTAAACTATTAGTGGAAGAAGCCCTCCACGCCTTCACAATCCCCATAGCATGGGAGATCTTTAGAAATATGACAAGAGAAGATGATGTAAAGGCCCTCACATATGACCTCAGTCCTTTTGAAAGTGAGGGGGAAGAACAACAAGGAGAAGAAGAGGAGGAAACTGAGGAGGAAAAGGAGAATGAGGAAACTAAAATAGAGAAGGAGGAGACTAAACTAGAGGAGGAAGAACACAAAACAGAGCAAGAGGAAATAAAAACATCACAGATAGAGAAGACAAAAGGAGAGGAGCAAGGGGTAGAAAAGACCAAAGTGTCTCCTAAGACCCTAGAAAGAGAGGCAGTAGCTGCTCTTGCTGCCCTCAGCACCCCTGTTAAACACAAACAAAAGAGGAAGAGGCAAACATCAATGTACTTCAGGGCTCGGAAAAGCACAAGGATAAAAATGGGAAAACCACGGCCATCCTCAACAATGCCTATTGTAATTGAAGATTCACCCACTGTCAAAGGGGAAGAATCTCCCTCTAAAACCCCCATCACATATGAAAGAGGAAGTCCCAAATCTTCCACTTGGAAGGAAATAGTGCAACAACAGGACTCAAAAACAGCTCTACAGGAAGCACAGACTGTTCTACGAGAGACCCTAACTAAGCTATACGAGACTGAAAAACTGGAACAAAGGGTAGAAGAACAACCAAAGGGGAAGGAGGAAACAACAATGACCCAAGAACTTGACCCGTAGCCTAGTTTGGGCTCTTATTACAATCTCCTTGAGTGGGGAAAATCATTCCAAAAACATTTGCAGTCCCACT
Source organism: Pinus taeda (assembly GCA_000404065.3). Taxonomy (NCBI): domain Eukaryota; kingdom Viridiplantae; phylum Streptophyta; class Pinopsida; order Pinales; family Pinaceae; genus Pinus; species Pinus taeda. The sequence continues at coordinate 25,391 of APFE030273526.1, read as the reverse complement.
TTTCTTTGAGCTGGAGAAACAAATAATAAGGAGCCATAGATGGATGAAAATTGCCAAATATAAGGGGTTAGAGGATTGGCCACATGGAGAACAAGCTTAGAGAGATGGGCGGGGAATTAAGTGATGTAAGACATAGAGAGGTAATCAGAAGATCTCACTTGGAAACATAAAATGAGTTGCTAAAGAAAACAAATGCAAGAAAAGGAGACGCAATTGGCATGCATGGCCAGCTAGTCTATGGAGGTGCTACAGTGCAAGACACCAGCAAAATCATATGGAGTATACCTCAAAGACCAGTGGCTGTAGATTCAGATCAAGACTTTGGCACAGAGAGGCACCATGCCTTTCCAAGATTATAAACAGTTTACAGACCTATGTGACCAAAGTTCAGCAGAAGACAAGGCAAAGATAGCCAAGTTTTATTTGCGTAACATGGCCCTTACTGATATGAACATATGGGACCCCAATGCTAGGCTAGGGGACTTGCAACTGATGGCCATGGCATCATGGATGAATCATGAGGAGAAAAGGGAAACAAAAATAAAAAATTTGATGGAAAAAGAGAAAAATGAACCCTTAATGATCAGATCTGAGCCAACGTACCCCATGGCTCTCATCAGCGTCCAACAACTACTTGCAAATAATCCTCAAAGTGCCCCTAAGTACATCAATGAGCAGGCTCAAGCCATTACACATTTTGAAGACATGGAAAGATTACTTGGGGAAGATTGTACTCATGCTTGAATGAGGAGGTGGAACACTCTCCCACATAGTCTGCAAATCAGGGAGTATCACACCCCAACAAGGATGAAAGAAGCATTAAGGAGAGTGCCACTGTATAAGCACTCTATGTAGAGTTTGAAGGCCAATTGGATTGGCCTCACATTAAGTCCCCCACTGTTATTAGGCCTACTGGAAGGTGGAAAAGAGGAAGAAGAACAACAGTAATGGGAAGAGGTGGAAAGAAAGATAGGATTCCATGATAAAGAAGAGGATATCACATCAGAAGCATGGGATGTCATGGAGGCCATTAGGGCCATCAAAGATGAGGAGATGGACTAGTTGCTTAGAGGATGAGCAACACATTCAATAAGGGGGTGATGATGAGCTCCATAAATGGGTAATTATATGGGCTCATTTTTCCTCTTAACTTAGCTTAATCCACCATTCTCATTAGTTTATTGCATGTTTTTTATTATATTTATGCTAATAGAGTGAGTTGGGTTGGTCATTATGCCTTGAAGTATAATGTGTGCTGAATGCAGATTTTTGGTCAATTTTGGAGAGAAAGTCAAAGATTTAATGAACATTTGGCAGCAAATATTCAAAGAAAATAAGGAAGAGGATTTATAGGAGGGTGTTCCCCTCATTTATGACTCCATGTTTTGAATTCTCCTTCAAAAAGCTCAGAGCACAAGCAACCACATCAATGCACCAAAGAGGCAGTCGAGCAAGTGGAGGATAACTGATGTCTATCTCAAGTTTTGGGATCCAAGCCACCTTGACTTTAAGGGATTTGTTGGGAGCTCCATTTGTATAAGTACAGAGGCCGAGGGCCTCATTAGGTTGTTGGATGTTAGTCAAATTTTCGCACTTTTTTTGCAACTTTGCTTGGCTCAACTTCGAGCTTACTTTTGTAGACAATTTCACGTAATCCTACTGTTATTTTTATAATGAAGATGAGATTGTTTCTGAGCTAGCACTGATTTACCTCAGAGGGCTGAAGATCTTGGGTTGGGACCCAATCCAAGAAGCCAAGCACCTCTTGTTTTGTATTTATATGCCTTGTTTCAGTTTATGAATGAGTTGATGATAGATAGATTTCTTTCTTAGTTAAGAATAGGTTGCTTTTGATAATTTAAAAGGTTGTTCCCATTTCATTTTGTTGTAGTAGGTTGAATAGTGAGAGAAGAAAATACAAAAAGGCCATCAACAGAGCCTTGACCTCCTTTCTCCCCTTTGGGACCATGAACTGAGGCCAAGACCTTATTGTTGCCACAAAAAAAACACAGATTTGCCTTTGCCATAGGATTTCTAGTGTTGCAGCTTGTTAGAAGGTTAATGCTTTGCTATAGATCTATTTCATCATGCTCATTTCTATATTTAAAATAAATTTCGTTGAATGATTTCTTTCCATATAGCATTGTTCAGCATCTACTTGCCTAGATCAGAATTTAGACTAGCTTGATGAACATTTATGTTTTTAGTGTAGTTAGTTTCTTTGCTTGCATAGTTTCAGAGCTTGATTTTCAGTTCTCTTGTAGTACATCTCTGCTCACAATAAGTCAACCAATCATCCATCACCATCTCTTTTTGATCCATGTTACACAGGTGATACAAAGTCCCTCACAAATCTTCCCTAATTTTCTGCACTTTTCCCATGAACTTTCCTCTCTTTCCTTGAACAAGTCCAACCATCTTTATCTTCCCTAATCTTCCTTGATGAACCTTAGACACCTTAACACATACTCCTAGCCCTCATCTACCGTTTCCACCCATTTTCCCACCTTGATAACCTCTAAAACAACTCTCGACATCCTCCTGTGGACCTCCTGTAGATCCCCTGTAGCCTCCTGTAGATTTTCCTGTAGGTGTCTTTTTGAAGTCCAATTGTAGGGAAAGCCTCCAAAAGTCCACTTGGGACCTCCTAGGACCCACCCACACCTTCCTACACCTCTGCAAACTCTAAAGTTGTCCTCCATCACCACCTAATTGTTGTCATATTCACAAACAAATAAACTACATACATGACAATTTCGCCTAAAAATACATAAAAATCCAAAAAGTTGTTTTTTTCTCATTTCCTTATAGAAATAGCTTGAATATATGTTGTTTAGTTCCTAAGTAGGTAATGGCATTCATGTTATGGTTTTTCACCTCCCTTTCTGCACAAGTAGGGTTAGCTCGTTAATTAGGGTTTACTAGGGTTACTCACGTTTCAATCTTCTTTCACTTTCTGCAAGTAGAGTATCCTCTGTAGGTTAAGATTTCCTTTCTTTCATCACATATAAAGCTTCTTCTGGAATTTATAGAAGTTGGCTTGAGCTCCTAGTGATCTTGCGCCAGCTGACCAAGTGACAACCTACAGTAAGAACTAGTACTTATGCATACAGCATTGTTGCTTCCAAGTTTGTTACAAACTACCGGGTTGATAAAAAGTAAAGTAGGAAGCCCAGAAGTTGCAGCATTATTGCTGCAATACTGGTGCCCACCATGTACTCTGTTGCACCAGTAGCTTCAACATTTCCTCTTTTTGTATTTTTGTTTCTCCTTATTCCTTTGCCTGAGGATCTTAAGTGGCAAGCAACTTCAATTGCTTCCTCGGGGATGTTATATCATTGTTCTTCTTCTTAATGATATCTTCAATAGCCTTTGAATTACTTGGATCAAAGCCTATGTTAATCGCCATCTCCTCTAAATATTTGATTCTATTATCTTTGACCAGAGAGGAGATTTTTTCCAGTTTGAGCTGTGATTGAACATTGTTCAAAGATAGCTGCAACTTGGAAGTAGTAATGGCAGTTTGTGTAAAGTTTAAATATACCATCTCTCTTGTTTTCCTCTGCATGTCCATTTGGTCCAAAGGATGGACATCTTTGCTTCAAATTCGAAGGTGGTCTGCTTCAAATCAACTATTGATTTAGGTTGAGGTACTTGGGTCTACAAGAATTCCATGTGCATTCTCCCTTTCTTTGTATCATAGGCTGAAATGAGGCTATGTTGAATAGAGGAAGGTTTCTTCCTAAATTGAGTATAAATATTGTCATGGAGGGCTTCATTCATCTATTTGATTTCTTTGTATGTTTGAAATATGTCTAGCTTCCTCTGTTCTGCAAATAACTCTATTGGATGAGCTGTTGTGGCCGGATTCTCTTTAGTGGTTGAGGATGATGGAGAATCAGTGGTAATGCTACCAAATTGTAAAGTAAGAAAGCCAGTGAGTATAATAGTACCATGTGTTTCCTCCTCTAGTGTGAAATCTACATTGGAGCTTGTCTTTGTTTTCTTTGTGTAAATCTTGAATTCATTTGTTGAGACTTCTATTATTGGAGAAGAATCATCTTATCTTTTCCTTTTCTCAGTTTTCTCTCTAGTGATACTAGTCTTTGAATCATTTTTGGACAATAACTACTCCTCAGCCTCCCGATCCTATCCTATTGATTCATTTATTTCTCAATTTCTGTTCTTTAGGTATGTACATAAGGGGTTGTCTTCTACTCCACCATGAGCTTAGAAATTACCCCAAAGGGGTCATAAGACCATGCAAAGTTGAGGGGAAAATTCATCTACTTTATAAGGAAGTCTGATTCCTCTCTTGCCACTATACTATTACAGAAAAATGGCCCTCTTTGTGTTTTATGAACTGTGACTTCTTCTTAGCTGCCACAAAGTGAATGTTATCTGATTGGATTACTTTCCTAATGTATTCTAACAAAAATATCCTCATAGGAAGGTATTTTGGTAGTTTATAGGGTAACTGGTTAGTCTTTGCCCTGGGATCAAATTGGTTATTGGGCATCTCGAAGCCATAAACCCTTATCTCTATATAACTTTGGTATAAATACCAATCACTTATTTACTCTTTCTTAGTGAGATGCAACACCTTGTGAATTTCTTCATTGATCATGGGAATTTGTTGGCTGCTCAATGAACAAGTTGTTGGAAATATGAACTGGTCAATAAAGTCTTTAAACATGTACTCTTGTGAATGCTTTCTGATAATTGAAGTCCAAAAGATTATGGACTGAGGCTCGCCCTGCTGACTAAGTTTCTGGACTGCGAAGAGAAACCTGTCTATATGGAAGAAAAGAAACATATGCATAAGAATAGAAGAATATCTAAACATTCCTTTAGTTAAAAATTGAAGGAATTGTTCATGAATGATATCAAAAAGAAAGAGACTATAGTCAAAGATTACTGAAGGTCCTCCTTCTAAAGAAAGGATGGATATAAAACCTAAAATAGGCTTATCTACCCATTCATCAGAGAAATATTGAAGTAGATAAGACAAGACAGAGATAATTTGTCTAGTCCTCTAGGGGAAAATTGAATAGGGACCACAGGGGTTTTTCTTGCGCAATTGAGAATCTTCTGAGAGGAGGATTTTAAAAAGCTTAGCTCTCTGGGGAAAAATAATCTTTAGGTATATATTTTTAAGAGCTTCAATTGAGAAGGGGGTCAAGCATTCACTATGTAGGATCTGCAACATCTAATTTATACTCTCAGGGGTAATGGTGAAAAGGATTTCACCATCAAAGGATAGAATGGATCTTTTACTTGGGAGGTAAGAGGCTTGGGATTTCAGGAAAAATTCAGGGAAATAATAAGATTGGGGAAAAATGAATAAGGGTAATCTAGACTGCCAAAGCCCAATTTCATCTCACTAGTCTAGATGGTTGTCTCGAAACCAACAGTGTAATTCAAACAGGTTGAATTCACACTATGTTTCAGAAATTTTGTAGTCTTTTTCGGCTAAGGGAATGTGGTCTAAATCCAAGGAGGAAGAAAGCATAGGATTTACCACAACAACATTAGCTTTGGTTTTGGGGGCCATTGTGATAAAAAGATAAAATCTCAAAGGATGACCATGCTAATTTCCCATGAAAAACAACTTGCAGGTTATTACTCTATTAGCAATGGATTGTAGACGAGGGAAAACAAAGATTGGATTAATATTGCTGAGAGAATTTGATAATTAGGAAATCAAGTGATCGAGTGTGATTGTATGGATTTATAATTTTGCAATGGAGCGGAACCATTAGATGAAAGAGTTGTTTAGGGGAGGAATTACTCTAAAGCAGAAAGAAATGGAAGTGGGAGGAAGTGGCAACGGGAATGTTGTAACAGTCAATCGACATGGAGCCAAGTGATAGGTGGAAAAGGGCACAAGCGTGAGATCATTGGCAAGAACGGGTGTAAGGCTGAGAGGTTTTCAAAGGGGGGTATGAGCGGTAAGTGTAAAGTGAAGGGGGGGTGCGAAATAGTTTGAGAGGGACCCATAGTGGTGGGGCTCGGCTGGGAAACCGCATTTTCAGACCCCACCACTGATAAATGGAGACATGGCAGGGGGGACGAAAAGGTGTGGGAACCGTCCGATGAATAAGATGATGTGATCGAGAGTGGGGAGATGTGAACCGTTTAGACATCAATGAAAAAATATCTTGTCGTGTGCATAATTTTCACAATTAGGTTTCGGACTTTGGACAAATCATACCAAATGTTGACAATCTAGCCATCTAAAAGTAACTTTAATTTCATCAACTTCAATCTTTTGCGTAAACTAACCTAAAAATTTGTATTAATCCATATTAGACTGTTGGATTAATTTCTTCATCTAATCTTAGCCAAGATTATGTTGCTTAGCTAAATTATTCGTTCTAATTTAATTGACATAAATTGAAATTTTCTTGAACATTATTAAGCAGTATGTTTCAAACAAGTGGAGGTATTGTGGAATTTTGAACACGCTGCACACAATTTCATGAAGTTATTTTTAAAAAATTATTATACTATCAGTGGCAATTCAACTGGCATCACATTCACATTTCTTTTTTTTGTGGGGTTCTTTAATCATCATTTTTTATTCTTTTGCCCTTCTTTTTTTTGTTATCTTTTCTTTTAATACCCATTTTTCTTATATATATATATAATATATATAATATATATATATTATATATAATATTATAATAATATTTATTTATTAATATATATTGGAATTATTTTCAAATGCAATATTATTTACATATTGAAATAAATGGTAAAATATTGAATCACCTAGTGATCCTATAAATTATAGGACCCCAATAGTCACTACGCATAAGATGATTCACTCCTTGAAAAAGTTAAAAAAGCTCGGTATGTTGATTAAGTTAGATTTGTCTAAAGCCTATGTCCGACTCAATTGGGAGTATCTCCTTAATCTGGTTTAGGCCTTTATATTTTCCTCAGAATGGATTTCATGAGTCAAAGCACTGATCTCTTCCCTAGTTTAGTCCATAATTTTTAATGGGTGCCCGCTATGATTTTTATTCCCTCCCGTGGTTTGTGTAAAGGGGATACAATCTCCCCTTTTCTCTTCATTCTGGCAGCTGAAGGCCTATGAAGATACATAATAGTTGTTTCTCAATGGGTATCAATTAAAGGACTTTGAAGTTGTAGGGACAACTTATCAATTACCCATCAACAATTCATGGATGTCATCCTTATTTTTTGTCAAGTATCTCTTTGTGTAGTTAGAATGTTGAAGGCCATCCTTGTGGATTTCATGGAAGTTTTGGGAACTTAGATAAATGGAGAAAAGTCTAATGTTTTTTTCTTCAATACTCACCGAGGTGTCCAGTCTTATCTTTCTTGTGTTCTTGGTTTCCAGGTTCATAGTATGTTGGTTAAGTATCTCGGAGTCCCTCTTGTATATAGCTCTTTAAGAGTTTCCTATTCATAGGAAATAGTTGATAAATTGAACAAATAGGCCTTTAGATATGTTAATTTGCAAAGCATACTTGTATTTCTAAAGTTAGTGCTCTAATAAATCCCCATGTATCAACTTTTTTATTGTTTTGGCTCCCAAAACTATATGTAACATTATTACTGCCTTATTCAGGAATTTACTTTTGAGAGGTGTGAACAATGCAATGAAATGGGCTTTGGTAACCTAGAAAAACCTCTGCATCACAAATCTGGAAAGTGTTTTTGGGTTGTATGACCCTGAATTTTTTAATAGAGCTCTAGTAGAAAAATGTGGTGGAGGTGGTTACAAGGAGAATCTGACCATTGGAAACAGAGTTGGGCTCGAAAATATGGGCCCTTTCAAGGATGAGAAATAAGAACCGAGAACTTCCATCCAATATCTTGGATATGGAATTTAGATCACAACAATAAGATCGTAATCTAAACTCATACCTTTTGGGAAATTAGAAACATGCATACTACTCACTTTTGGTTAGATTCCTGGTAACAAGTACCTAAACGCAATGCTCAAAAGGACATGAGAGACATGATGGCATTTACCAAGGAACAAATATGCTCAATTTTGGTAGACTTCTTGAAATAAGAGACAAAGGAAATGTAATGGAGGATCTAGAAGAAACAAATACATTGGAAAAACTACCCCAACATGGTGCAATGGCATATCCTTGACTAGGAGCTTTAGAATCATAATTTTTTTGTGGATAGTGGCATGGAAACTCTGAGATGAAGATATCAGATATGGAGATTGTTTACCCTTAAGGAGGCTTATTCTCTATTATCTAAACATCATGTTTTGATCTGAGAACCCCTATAATGGAAAATATGGACAACCCAATCGTGGCCCAACATCATAAAATTCCTGTGGTTGGTGGGGTGAATTATGATTTCAACATGGGATATCATTTAGTGAAAAGTTTTTGAGGGACTATCCTTTTATATAATGTGCTCTTAGAAATAATAAAATATGAAACATTTTCTTATTAATCATCATTTATTTTATTCAACATGGAGGACGATCGAGGATCTCCTTCGTCACATAGATTGAGCCTATCACAACTTGATTGAAATCCTATAGCAATGGAGACTCAAATTTTTATCAACCTTGTCATCAATAGAGCTTGGTTTTTAGTTGTAGGATTCACTTTGTGGGCCATTTGGAAGGAGATAAACAAGAGAATATTCAAATTCCAACAAGCAATGGAAGATGGTGTGTGGTGTACAATCATGAATAAAATTAGAGAGACTATTTTGGTTGAGATATAGCATTAAGATGACTAGAAAACCCAACCCTAAGAAGTTTTTATCTTGAAATATTTAGACCTTTCTCCAAAATCATCTGCCATGCATCATGGAAACCACACCCCCCAGCCTTCTAAGAGTAATTCGTATTCACCACCCTCCAAAGGCTTTGTGAAATTAAATTTTTATGAAGCATCAAAAAGCAATCCTGGCCTTGTAATATTAGGAGGACTTGAAATAGATTGGAAGCACATTGTTATATGGATCTTTGCGGTATAATATGGCATAGAAAGTAATGATGAAGTTGGATTTCTAGGTCTAGAAAAGGGCCTCAAGCTAGGATTATTGACGAGATACTCTAAGCTTCACATAGAGGGTGATTTTCTATTAGCTATCAAAGTACTTCAAAATCTAACCCAAGGTACTTGAGTGGAAAAACTTTCCAATAGTTGGAGCCTATCGAACCTAATTTACAGAATCAAACAGTTGCTACTATCCTTCAACTATGTCATTTTATCCCATACTACGAGGTCAAGTATCAAGTAGAAGGTACCTTAGCCAACTAGGGTTGTCTTTAGAGAGATAAATTGTGAAGTTGGATGGCCTTTGAATTTCTCATTCTATTGTCATTGTTTATTTCATAACATTCTTGAGGAAGACGAATCCAATGCCCAAAGCATGGTGGAAAATAGAAATGAGCTTCACCCGATGGGGGTGATAAACAAAGAAGTTGGCTTGGGGATGTGCGTCTACGACCTTGGGCCTAAGAGAAAATTAAATGTGTCTATTTGAATGGACACACCCATGCATGTGAAAATATGTGGTTTCATTTACCCCAACAAACCATGAAGTGTGCTAAATTCAGAGGTAGAGAGGCAAGCCAAGCTGGACTACCCTATGTCTTAGAGAAGAATTTGCTCGTCACCTATGGGAAACAAACATGGGTAAGATGGATTTGGGTCTAAATTAGATCACATTAAAATTCTAATTCAGACTCCTGGTATCTTGGCAACATAGAGAACAAGTCTCACGAAGCACAATATGAGAAGGAAACTTCATATTCGTGGCACTGAGGAAGTATGAGCTCTGATTCTTCGGGGAAATTTTTTAAACAAGGTCATTGGCAGCTTAAGTCATGATAAAACAATAAAATTACAGGGTTTGGCTACTCTCAATGGATATGACACATAAAGAATTATGTTGGATTTCGACTCTTGATGACTATTCGTCACCTTTGTCCGAGTGATTCTCCAGTCTTTTGAAAACTTAAATGGTGATATTAATTCTCTACCTTGTCCAAAAAGTTTCAGTATGTTAGATTTCAACCTTATTATGAAGTCTAGTGGCATCTATAATTGGTTTCCATCAATCTTTTCTTTTTGGATTACTGAAACCTTGTATCAGTGTTGGAGCTGTGTTTTTCTTCTCTTGTTAGGAATTTCCTATTTCAAGGTAATTATATTGGAGGTGGCATTTTTATTTTAGATCCAAATTGGGCCAAGTTGTTGTTAAACACTCTCCCCCTTGTCTGGTTGTAATTTTTATGTCTAATGTATACATTCACTAAGTTCTTAATTTTAAGCCAAACAGTGTTAACCCTAGAAGAACTGACCAATAAAGTTTACAAACCCTAGTAAGCTAATACAAAGTTTAACACTGAAGCTATCAATAAATTTCTTATTAATTAAACACATTTTTTTAATGTAAAGAAGTCGTTTTTTCCCTTGCAACAAAAAGTATCAAAAATTTGTTTTCTTTGTTCATAGCATACTCCATAATTTGTTTCTAGCATTAGGAGCTTTGCTTCAAGAAAATGCAAAGGAAAAAAAGTAGCTAGGCAACTGCAATTACTGGTGACACTGTTATGTAATCAACTATATGGTTAGTTGAAAAACAAATTTGACTCCTGTGTATAACAAAACCTACAACAAGAGAAAAACATGAAGATTTATTAGTGAATCAAAATTATTGTCCAAAACTTAAATGAAATTTTCTTATAAGTTATTTTTTTTTCTAAAAAGATTCAATGGAGAAAAAATTATGTATTATTTTATAACTGATATTTTTTTTAGTAATGGGCATATTTAAACTAGAGTTTTTATATCTAATATCATTACCATATACTAATCTTGATTACAATGGTTCAATATCATCGACAATGTTGTCACCTGTTAGAGTAAAAATTCCTTTAACATAAAGCCTCCATAAGTGGAAGATTATTGACGAAATGTTGTCGTTTTACTGTTCAAAGCTTGTTATAGAAACCACTGGACAAAATTATGCCAATTGTGGAATTTGTAACTTGCATTCTGTTTTCCATCATTAGTGTCCAATATGCAGTGAACATTATGTATGTGGTTGCATACTATATTTTCTTTACAAATTGCACATTTAGATGAAAGTAGAAACATAAGTTGTTTGAAATTGCTATAGATTTTTTCAAATGGTAGAGAAAATATAGTTTCTAGCCTTAAAGTATTGTGTACTTGTTTCAAATTCTAATGGGGCCTATCAAGCCAAAATATCTTTAAAAAAAAAGTTATAAGTTTTTGCACAAAAACACGAAATATATTCTAGTTAAGAGAGAAAAAGTTTGAGAAAATACTTTTGTATTTTATTCAACAAAAGAGAGCAAGTGTGTCTTGGCAAAGTCATCAATGAGAATAGTAATGAATCTTGCTGCAGAAGGATGTAGTATCTAAAATCCTCTTGGGCCAGTTCTTACAATGTTCTTGAAAGGGTATAGTGGTGTGATTTTTAACTGTAGCTCATATTGTCTTTTTAGAAATTATCCTATGTATATTTCAACAAGAAACAATTGTAATAGGATTTCAAATCGTGCATGCATGCTAATTAATGTGTAGACATATGAAACTAATATATACAATAGGATATATGTTTTTTAAATTTATATAAGAAAATAAGAAAATGTTTCATTGTAATATCAAACTTACAATTGCAATATTGTTTGTTGTTTCACTATCTTTGATAGTAATTTCAAGAAGGTTATTATTTTTCTGGTAGCCTATGATTATTGTTGCCATAAAAACAACTACATAGGTGTTAGGTGACATAATGATCTCCTACATCATGCTATCTCATGCCAATCTATGGCTTTTGCAAACTTGTGGTATCCTTTCGACTATGGTAATTTCCAGTAGAAGAATGAAATATTTTGCATCATCTCTCTCATATATTCCCTTAGCTTTGATTGCAAATTCTTTGATACAAACACTATTTCCTGGTTCAAAACAATTGTTGAACTTTTTATCAAATTATTGTTTATATTTATTTTTATTATCGCTTCACCATCCTTGTCAGTTAGGTTAACATGAAGCAATTGGTTATTTGAAGGCAAATTTTGGATTTTTGTTTTCAACAGGACCATATAATGGAAGTACATCATATTGAGAAACATTTGTGGCATGTAGATGAGAGTTGGATAGCTAAGCAGGGTTGTGATTGAATTTTCTTACATCTGCATAGTTGAAAAGGAAATTTTTTGTTAAAGAGGAATTTAATTGCCTAGAAACAAAACCAATGTTTAAACAAAGGAAACTAAAATCAAAGTGAAAAATGACCATTTTGTGTCTTACTTTAATGTTGTTTATGGATTTTCAATCTCACAGCTAGGGGATGATGTGTTGCAAGTGTCCATATTTCTACTTTGCGGTATTCTGCAATATGTTTCCTTTGAAAAAGAAAATTGAGTTAATGATCTATCTTGACCAAGTGAAAACATGGTTAATGCAAAAATTATTTTAGGTAAATATGCGCTTATCAATGGAAAACAATACTACAATAAGCATAATGCAATAATAAAAAATATGGTTATGAAAAAAGACAAAAGTCAGTTACCTTAGCACATTATTTGGAGTAATGTATCTCAATATTTCATGTTCTTCGATGTACATTTCTCAGCTATACATGTAAAAATACCTAAATGCACTAGATTTCACTGGAAAACATGTTTGATTGTGCATCAACCACTATCCAACATATAGTTCATATCAATTAATGATGAGTTCACAGTTAACAAGAATCTAACTATTAAGGAACATGTTACATAGCTAAACATTTATGCATTTAAAGATGTAGTTAAAAATTGTAGCAAGGAATAGATTTGTAACCTGAGCAATTATTCAAGTTGGTTTCATTGATACTGAGAGACAAGTGGGATGATGGTTTGTCCAATACAATTCTAAGACACAAAACACAATTATAGAAATTGGAAAATGTGTCCAAAATTAATCTAACATACAACCAAAGTTAATTGTTGGTTTTGTTGTATGAAGACTGAAACCATTTTCTTGCATGAATGAACAAAGTTGTTTTTGCTTGTTTCCATTTTGCAACATGTCTTTGTTGAATCCACTGACAATTACAATTGCATATTTGTCATTTATACTTTTCAACATGGTAATGAAAAAATAATTGATTTCTTGAATTGATGCCTTTGATGTAATGTAGACGTTAGCAATTGTTAGGACAATTCCATGGGAATAGAAAATAAAAATCATTGACTCAATCTGGATTGTTTTATAATTTTATGTTTTTTCAAGTAACAATAGTTTCTTGTAATATGTGATAACAATGTTCAAGTGGAATAAATAAATATAGTCATAGTGATTTGCAAATGTGTTATTTGTTGGATCTACATTTGCTTTTGTTTATTGGAAACACAATATATCAACAATAGTTAAATAATAATTATTGTTGATACATTTCAAATGTAATGTCAAACTCTTTTTGTTCAATGAGCATATAATCAAGCATTGATTTCTTTGTGCTTTATGTAAAATGTGTTCAATTTGATAGGAATAATGTTATGATAGTCTTTTTATTTCAGTAGCAACTTTTTGAGAAAGAGAGAAGTTTGTTTGCTGCAATTTTTGCCATTAGATAAATATATTTAATGTTTTGGACACGATAAAGTGTTGTGTAGACAAGTCCATGTTTCTTGAATCCTTTTGGATCAAACACTAATTTATCCATCGTCAGTCCTTGCAATGAGTGGATTGTTTAAGCACATGACAATTGAAAATGGAATTCATCTCGGCTAAAATAGATTATATTGTTTGATTCATATTTGTGTGTGTATATATATATATATATATATATATATATTATATATATAATAATGGGTGTCCAGTAGGAGGTATGTTGTTTTTCTAAACAACAAATATTTTGTTTCATTGTATTTTTTTATTGTTGGATCTGAAAATTCAATCCAAACAATGCCATTATCATCATTTGTGTATGTTTTAAAAATTCCTTCAACACCATTGACCAGTCCTTCTCCTATGTCATAATTGCTACCCATTATTTTGACCATTTTTTTTAGGGACAATAGTAGAAGGAAAATTTGATTGTCGTAATTTTGTAACTATTTTGTTTTGTTGAATCTATTTTATTGTCAATTTATTTCAAGGTGAATGTTTATGAGTCAATGAGAGATAACATTTTTGCATTGTGCTCTTGGACATTTGTTTAAATATAAGAGATATGGGAATGTTGGGGCATTTGGCAATGGCCTATAACAATGTTTATTTAAATAAGAAATGTCATCATTGGTTTGTGAACATGTTCTAATTCTCTTTAGAATTGATATGAAGTGTTTTTTTTCTTATCGTGTGACTTCCATCACTCATGTACAAGTTGCACCTAGGAAAGATCACCATAAAATATAATATTAAGACTTCCAAATGGTGTTGTTGTTGTATGCATGATTTCACAAAGTTTGTTTTTAATTTTATATAGCATTGAGATCCTATTAATGATGCCTCATTTATGAGAAAAAATCTAAGTTTTTCATATTCTTTCGTTAATATATCCAATGTATTGGAACTTAATGGCACCATGCTCCATGATGACAATGGAAAATGCAATGTTGAATGCATTGTAATGTTCTTTGCAATATATGCATCCTTGACAGTCAATCCAATAATGAGTCTTTTATTTAGAGGACAGTTTGCAATGATTTATTGTAATAGCTCAAGAGTGCAAGATAGATTTCTTTTGTAGTAGAATGTTTTTTCTGTTCCTGCAAAGTCTAGTTAAAAATACATAAATTTGTATTGATGGATTGTTTTTTTCATAGGATAATATATTTTATTATCCTCTGTTTCTCTTTGTTAAGTTTTCTTCTAATGTCATATCAGGCTATTGTATCCAAAACAAAAGGTTGTTTGACTTCTTCAATTGTTGTTGCAATGGAGGTAGAACACGCCTTATGTTTTATGTCAGACTAAATATCATATTTTTCATTATGTTCAAAGTCACTATGATCATTAGCCATTAGAGAAATTTTCAGGTTTAAAATGGGCCTCCTAAGGAATATTATAAAATAAATAGTGGAAATAATAAATAAGATTGGGATACCTCATGAAATTTTAGAGGAAAAAATTAAAAATATAAATAAAACCAAAAAATAAATAAAATAAATTCAACTTATCTCTCCACACGTTTACTTAAATTTATAGTAGGACCACTTGTTGAATGTGGAAATTTAATTCATCATCCAATGAGTACTCATGTTGAATACTTTTCGTGCACCCTGCTACATGAAAAATGATAAATACATAAAACATGTGATTGAAATTATGTATTTCTCATTTTTCGTGTAGCAGGGTCCACCAAAAGTATGCAATGTGGGTACTCCTTGGATTAATAATTAAATTTTGGATCCAAGGAGTGCTCCTGCTCAAAACTTGAATAGAAATGCGGGGAGATAAGTTGAAAATATGAGTTGAAAAAAATCATTTTTTATTTTTTTATTTTTTTTATCTTTTTACCTTTTTACTCCAAAAATGGTGAATCATCTTTATGGTTGCATCATCACCTTGAATCCTATTGGTCCTTATAAAGTTGATTTTGGTTGTACAATTTTGTTTTTGGTCCATTTTACCTCAAAAATTATCTAATGAGAAATTCCAAATTAAAAAGAGTTGTGATTTTGAATTTCAATTTTAGTTTCTACAACAGCGATGTCACCCCATGATGTGATTACTGGGAAGTATTTTTTTCGATGGGGTCAATAACATTTTTCTGAGCGAAATATGCCTCAGTCCATATTGGATGATTTTATTTTAGGTTGTTTTCAGTTTCTCTATATGTAATGGATAGCGTAATTTTGTCTCTGTAATAATTTTTAGGATAATGGATTGCATATTTCTGTGGTTCGGTTTTTTAGAATCTAAACTCGGATAATCCACAATTTTCATTTTTCTTTGTCAACATTTCGAGTCTAGGCCAAGACTCATCATCAGGACTTGATTTACAAAGGAGAGAGAACAATGTTTGAAAGGGTGGGGTAAGATTAGAATCTCTGCATTGCTTGAGAAAGTGAAGATCTGACTCTTTCCTTTGTATTTTAACTCTCATCTTTTCGAGATTACCTATCTCTTTCCATGTTTCCCCTCCGTACAGGTTCAAGATAATGGATTGTAGATTTCTGTGGTTCAGGTTTTTAGAATCTAAACTTGAATAATCCATAGTTTTCATTTTTCTTTGTCAACGTTTCAAGTCTAGACCAAGACTCATCATCAGGACTTGATTTACAAAGGAGAGAGAACAACGTTTGAAAAGATCTGACTCTTTCCTTTGTATTTTAACTCTCATCTTTTCGAGATCAGATTTCTGTGGTTCGGTTTTTTAGAATCTAAACTCAGATAATCCACAGTTTTCATTTTTCTTTGTCGACGTTTCGAGTCTAGACCAAGACTCATCATCAGGACTTGATTTACAAAGGAGAGAGAACGGTGTTTGAAAAGATCTGACTCTTTCCTTTGTATTTTAACTCTCATCTTTTCAAGATCATATTTTTGTGGTTCAGTTTTTTTAGAATCTAAACTTGAATAATCCACAGTTTTCATTTTTCTTTGTCGACGTTTCTAGTCTAGACCAAGACTCATCATCAAGACTTGATTTACAAAGGAGAGAGAACAATGTTTGAAAAGACCTGATTTTTAGGATCTTTTTATTGGTTATAGTGTATGAATTATATGATACATGCACACTTTTTTCTACTGGAAGATGGTTTTATAGTTAAGTGCTTTGAAGTATATTATACTAAGAAAATATCTTCAAATTCAGGAGGATGTGAAATGTATTGTCAATCGTTGATTACCACATGATATCTTCATAATCATCGAGATCTTGTTCCAAGAAAAGAGGTATTGTGAGGATACATGTTTACTTTTCAGTTGGAGATGTGTTAATAAGGATCACTTTTTGAGAAAATGAATACACATAGAATGAAATAATAATATGCATAGTTTGTCTCCTTGGTGTTTGTTGCATATTTAGCAATGCATTGTTGAGTTTTCAAATAGTTTCAATTTTTTTCGTTTTCATTGCAGGAACAATCTTCCCTAATTTTTTTGAATGCAGATGTCATTGTCCAATCCAATTTTTTCATATAGGAACTTCATGATGCTAAAACATTTGAAGCTAGGATGAATTGTGCTTATGTATTTTCCTGCCATGATGACAAGGCATTTTTTGAAAAAGAATTTATCCAAACATCATATGGTTTCCTTTGTAGCAATATGAAAGGGTGTGGAACACAAATTCGAATAATGGAAATGTATTCAGGTTCTGATACTCCATTGTTTGTCAAAAAATCATCAAAAGTTGTGTTTCTAACATAGGTTTTGTTTTCAAAAATAAAATAAAGGTTTTTTTTTTTTTCAATTGTTCATGTTTGTTAGCACTTTTTTTAGGTGGTTCTAAGATAATTGTTTTACTCATTGAACGAAATGGGAAATTAATCCTAGAGGCAAAGTGACAATATTTTTTGCAAGTTGCAGTATGATGATGTATCTAGATTTTAATCATTTCTTCAGAAAACACATTTGAATTAGAAGATAGGCACTAGTCAATAAGTACAAAAACATCATGATTAGAAGAATGTCAAAACACTAGTGTATTTTGTATCCAAAGCACAGCATGGTCGTGTTTAGTTCCTTCGCTTTGGAATTTTGTAATGCAAAAAAAATCTTGTACTTTTTTTCAGAATTCATCTTTCGTGGAGATCAAAGTGCATAGTGCTAAGATTTTATGCCTATAGTAATGACTTCAAATGGCAAGATGAACTCTGATCAATGTTTAAATTGATGTTTGAATAATAACATTGTTAGTTGGAGACATGTTATTGGATCCACGTTTTTTCAATGTGTCTTTCCATGGACACCAAACATGGTTAGCAGTTGTGAAAGTTACAAAAAATGTAGGTGGACCAAGTTAATGTATCATTGCAAAAATGCATTTTCTAATGATTTTAAGATAATAAGGTGGTGTATGCACTGCTTTTGAATAGCGATATGTAATT
Organism: Pinus taeda; assembly: GCA_000404065.3. Classification (NCBI taxonomy): domain Eukaryota; kingdom Viridiplantae; phylum Streptophyta; class Pinopsida; order Pinales; family Pinaceae; genus Pinus; species Pinus taeda. The sequence continues at coordinate 7,354 of APFE030273526.1, read as the reverse complement.
GATGATTGCAATATGTTTTTAAGATTGTGTCTATTCTTGATGTCTCTAGTAAGTATTTTTTTCCATTTAGTTCACCTTTTCAAATATAAATCCATGCATAATTCAAAACTTTCTTTATTAGTACATGCCTTTCTTTGAAAAAAATGTTGGTAGTATGTGTCGAAAATTATTTATAGCTATGTAAGAGTTCCCATTGTGATAGATTTTAATAATAAAAGTGTTTGACCATGTCAGTTGGTCAAGCATATCCATAAAAAAAAGTGGGGAAGTTGAGTTCTTTAGAACACCTAACTTGGAAAATGCTAAGCAGATGAAATCCTCCGAAAAGTGCAATTTGCAATACTTGAGTCTGAAGGTCATCAATCAAGTGTAGTTTTGAATACCCACTCACAAGAATCTTAAATATTGGTTCATCATCGTTTTCATCATTAATTGAATAAATTGATTGTATATATGTTAGTTGGCTACCACATTATTCATCATGTTGGTTGAAATTGTTTTCCCATTTGTTATCAATGATTATCCATGCATAAGAGTCTTAAATACTGGTTCAACGTCGTTCTCATCATCAATTGACTTAACTGATTGTTTATGTGTTAGTTGGTTGCTACATTATTTGTCATGTTGGTTGAAATTGTTTTCCCATTTGTTATCAATGGTTATGCCTTTGCTTTGGTAGAGTGATGTGTTTTACAAGTCACTTAAATAAACCATGACATGATTTGGTTGAATGTTACTAGACAAGTAAATATTATTGTACTTTGATTCACCTTTTATCGTGATCGCAATAGTCATTGTTTCATTTATGTCTTTACGTAATGTTGTTTGAATTTTGTCTAATTTAACAAGCACATTTATAATTGTGCTATTTAACACTATTGAGTTGGTGTATTTGTACAAAATCCATTATTGGTTCAACTAGCCTTTCTTCTATAGGTGTGAGTAATGCCATATATTCAATTATTTGATTTCGGTGAATATGTAAGGGTGATGCAAAAATGGGTACTTTTTCATGAGTAATAGCATTGTTACAAGATAAGAAAATTTGATCATTGATATTGATTTTTTTTAGCCTGTGCAGGGTACAAGGGATCTAAAATTGGACAATGTGTTATTTTAGATGGCTTGTATATCATTTTCAAAGTGAAATCTCTCACAAATAGAGCATGCAAAGGTATGAGTGCCTTCAATTGATTGTAAATATGATTTAGTTTCTTTGATAGAGTTTACATACTTTTTTCACTATTAATGGAACAGAGATCCATGCATGTTTATTTCTTTTATTAACCATCGCAACCAAATGCATGATTTTCTATCATTATTGCAAGAAGTACCTAATATTAATTTCCCTCACATTTTGGTCAAGGGAAAAGTTTAAGCATTTTGGTTTAATATTGAATTTGATTTTATACTTCAAAGAGTTCTTTATTTTGCATTTTATGGTTCTATATAGTTAAGGAGACAAGGAACAAAGATAAGATGCAGTAGGACAATGGTCATTGGAAATTATCTTGTGACTGTGAGTGGCATGAAATTTATTAATTCTTTTTGTATATTGTCTACATGTGACAATTATAGAAATAAAATGACAAGTTCTCCATATTTTTCCAATTTGTGAAAGCAATTGGTAATTCCCATGTGATAAAGATATGGGAAAATGCATCAGGTGTGGTATGTTGTTTATATCACTTAATGGATGAAATATTTTAGATATGTTCCTTATTTCAACAAAACAAACACATGTATTGATGTCAAGAATTTTGGACAGCCATTGGATTGAAAAATATTTTCCTTCTACGCACCCAATTTCATATGGCTTTTCCAAATTAATAATGTAAATTTTCCAATTGACGATGCCATTTTTCTTGTTGAATGAATTTAGTATCTAAATACATAATTTTCAAATATCTTATTGCTCTATTTTAATTAACAACATATCCATTGTAAAAATTCTATGTAATTGTCTTTCTCATAAAACATGTGTTAAACCATGTTACAAATTTTCAAATGGATTTGAATAATGAATCATTGATAATCATGCCATTAAATAAAAATCCTTGTTCAAACATCAATTTCTCAATTCAAAACATGTCAAAGTGTCTATATAGACAATTATATGGGCATTGACACATAACAATTGCCATAGGAATCAATATTGCAATCCTTGTTTATTGATACAATAGCAATGGTTCAAAGTGACCACATGCAGGATTTTGGTTGTTAAAAAAATATCATATACATAACCTAGCATTACATCATTAAAAAAAGGTATTGTTTTCCAGTTGTGTATAACTAAACGTTCATAGGGACTGACAACCACTTGGAGAACCATTTTATGCAAAAAGAATCTCCCATAAGCTAATTGCAGATGAACCTTGTGCAATGGAAGGAGTAGCTAGTCCTTGCAAATATTCTTTCATGCTATCGATATTTTGAAGGCTCTAAAAACAACTGGGAACCAGTTCACTTTACATTGAAGAAACAGTCGAAGCATCTTCGTAGCTCAAACAATATGAGAAGTGGTTGACTATGCCTTCTCATATTTCTGCCAAGCTATTTCAAAAATTTTAAATAACAAAAAATGAATCAAATTGATTGTAAACACACCCCCTTACCTATAGAAGTGTATTTACTATGCTAACCCAACTTCCCTGGTACAATTAGAGAAATGGGGTATTTTTTTTTCATTTTCTTCCAAGTTTCTAGAACTCAATAGGGGTTTCATCATCATATTTATCTCGGCAAGTCTTTTCTTGTGATGTAAATTTGGTCGCACTTAGACCCTAGGATTTCACTTTATGATATTTTAAATTATCATTAGATAAAAAGCACCACCTCTCTTTTCCTGCCACATGGCACCACGTGGTGCCCACATAGTATATCACTACACTACAACATGGTGGATTTGCTTGTAAGCCTATGGGTACTTGACTACGTGGTATGCCTTGATACCATGTACCTTACATTACCTTCCAGTGTCACATGTGGTCTCATTGTCCACAAAGATATATGTGTGTGTCTGTGTATGTGTGATTATACAAGATGTGGCACATGTATTTAAATATTTCATACCATCTACCATTTGGCGACCCACATCAATGACTCAAATAAATGACCAACAATTTAAGTGACACTCCACCCCCTCTCTCTAACGTCATAGGGGGGAGGACCCTCTATTTTTCTAGATTTCGTAGATGAATCTCCACCACCAGTTATGAGCCTATGCTTCCATTGTAATTGATGTATGTAAGAACCATGAGGTGTGACACCTAGTTCTGATGCTTGGTCATATATCATAACAAGGCTCGTGATCTCACACCGAAAGACTTGGCGGTTATGCCCTTTTCCATTATGTTTTCGCTAGGTTCTTTAGCTATATTATAAGCATAATCATGTATTCACAGGCTAATCCAAAACTTTGGGTCACCATGTCACAATGTAATAGCATATTATGACATGTATATGCTACATGTTCATGAAGGGCTCACTAACATCCAAATTTACGATATATATATATTTTATTTATATATATAATATATATTATATAATATATATATAACACAAAGCTATTCATTAGGGGCGGTACCCAATATTCACATGGCTATGGAGAGGTTCTCAATACTTGCTAGATAATTAAACATGGTCTCATGATCTGGCTAATAAATTCCACCATATTGATACATACTAGTAGGACATATATATGTATATATGTCAAAAAACTTATGCATCTACATTTATGTTACTCATTCAGGATTTAAATGTCATTAAAATTTCTTAGCCCCTGTCTAGTAGTTGGGCTTATATGGAAATGGAGTCACTTTCTAACCCACAAGTTGCAAAACATGATCTCATATACTTGTCAGAAATTAAAATTAGGTAGTGTGTATGCATGAACCCATTCAATAGTATGGATACAATAATACACTTATACCCTTGTTCATATGCATCTATATATTATAGGTAATCAAACATTCAAGGACCATGAGAAATTCCTATAACCACACACAATTGTTTAGTCATTAGGAATGATATTTTCTATACCAAACATTGTAATAATGCTACCATATTTCACCATAGGTGAACTCAACATTTGGACTATATTTTGGGTCATATTTATGCCTTCTCATTTTACAAGGAGTGCAACAATGCATAAAATCATGATCCTAATCATTTACCATGCATATGCCACTATTGGGACATTAGTAATCCATCCTCATAGTAAAAACATCACTTCATGCATTAAAATGGTATGTGATTAGCTTAACATATTAACACAAGAGATTATACCTTCCCTCAATGGCAACTCACACCAACATCACAATGTATTTATCCTGTGCACACAACACTAATATATATATATATTATATTATTAATATATATATATATATATTATATACCCTGCATAGGAGAACATTAGTGGTTAAAACCATAGTCATAAGGGACCATTTACCTACATTCCCATGCTAAGAGTTATCATAATCTCATTCTTTTAATCACTAGAGAACCACACATCATTCATGAAATCAATACAAAATTAACTTAAAAATTTAAACATAAACTTCATGGCACATGATACATACGAAGACACTTATCTTGAACTAAAATTGGGAACTGAGTCTAGAGTACAGACTCTCCACCCAAGCATAGACAAGTTGTAGCCAGTTCTCACTTGTAGTTACCACCACTGAGCCAGATTCCATGGATTAAAGGGACTTTTGCACAAGGGATTAAACTACAACTATTATTTGAAACAAGGATTCTAGAGGTTTTCCCACCTCCACTAACCAACTATTTAAGCATTTAAAAATAATATAGGGAATCCAGAGGTCACTTTCCTCCACCCTACAGTTTTTTAATAGCCAACATGAACTAGGAATCCACAGATACAGATCTCCACCCTTCCAACTACAACACAATGGTTCCACCCATCTTGTGAACTCCATAACCTACTATAAAACAACCACAACAAGAAAGGATTCGAGAAATCCTCCTTTTAGGAATCCAATGAACAATCCTCCACGCTATCCATCAAGGAACTCCATAGAAAACCATCTCCCTCCTCTTGCTAATAGGGAATCGAGAGTTCATTGTTCCTCATTTGACAGAAATTTCTTCGTTCCATATTGTTTCCCAACAAATAATTTCCTGCTACATCTACATGTTCCTCAAGGCCTTCGAGATCCCTTCTCTTGATATCCCATTCACTGGTTATCCTCCATGTTTTCCTAGCTAGACCTGACATCAAAATGACTTTCTCTTCTATGTACTAGACTATTCAATTGATCTTTTTTTTTCTCCTATGTCCCTTGTGATGTCCCAAGCTATTGTAATGAGATTTTCCACCTATCCCTGCATAACCTTCAAATAATTACCTTTGTATGCCAAAATATTTTCATCCTATAAAAATGGTACCACCTACCTATATGTCCCCCATAGTTGTTTGTTATTGGTTATTTTGTTGCCATGGGTGGCCAACATGCCTTATGAGCTAGCAAGTTTACCCATTTTTTCTTTTTAAATTCTTATCATTGTTTCTTTGTCTAATACTCCAAAGAAGTGCATTTTTTGTCCTCTGCTTCTAGCTGATAAGAAAACACAAATTTCCCCTTTTACATAGTTATCAACTTCCATGGACCAATTTAGATTTCCTGTTGTAACAAAACCTTAAACTATCCCAAGAAAGTAACCCCCTCAACTCTTAAATTCTTGTCCCTTTGACTCAACCCATTTTTTTATATCAAATATTTACATTATATACATTGGTGGAAAATAATCAGGGCTATCACATAGGCAATCTCCTAGATATTATTTGAAATGTTTCAACTGAAATATAATGAATATGGAAAGCACCAAATCAATTTCTTACATACTTGGCTCACTTAATACAAATGTATTTTTTGTCTGCATATCATAGATTCTATTATATTACTACGGTAAGTTGTTTTGTTGTAAATTTGTTCTATCAAAAGAATATTCTTAACTATGTATTTTTGAAAATAAATGAACACATTAGAAAGAAACTTTAACAACAAATACAATTAACTATTTGGAATGTGATAATGCTCTCCCCGCTCCTCAAAGAAAAGGAATAAAAGTAGTTTCACCTATGATGGGATAAAAGAAATAAGATATTATGAGAAATGTTACACATGATTAATTTTGGCACAAAACACAAAACATAGAAACAAAATCAAGTGGAAGAAAACCAATGACTCAAATTGTATATGTACCATTTAAGTCATCTATAAAATTGCAATTGTGCTGAAGGGATATTGGTTGGAAACAATTATTTTTCCCATTAGTGAAAAACTTGGGTTTCTTAATCCATCTATCTAATAAGAATTAATGAAACATTAGACTATAGATAGAAACCTCTAACACATGACATATATCTCATTAAAGGAATTTATAAACATGCATAACTAATACAAAATTCACTTAAAAAAAATATATTTGCAATAGTACAAGAATTTCAATAAAATCTAGAAAAGGAAATAACAACATTGTCAAAAATCCCAATTCAAAATCTATATATACAACGACCTGCATCCATGGACTTGGTAGCAGAGTAGTAGACTACATTATTTCTGATCTTCCTTTATACAACGAAATGATAAACTTTGACATCTTAAACGACCACGAGCCTGAC
>APFE030273520.1:109633-170708 GCA_000404065.3 Pinus taeda | reverse complement strand
CATTGCTGAAGTGAAGATGACAAGGAACAGGATGTTCCCTCTCAGAATCAGGGCAGATTTGAAAAACAAAAATGAAATTGCAGCAGTTACCCAAGAGGCCTTCCAAAGCGTGCTAAAGGATGAAAATTGATTGTGGCACTTGAGATTTGGACATCTAAATTTTGGAGGTCTAAACTTGTTAAGCAGAAAAGGAATGGTGAAAAGATTACCATTGATAAAGAAGCCGGGCAGCCTATGTGAAGGTTGCATTTTGGAAAAACAACATAGAGAAAGTTTTCCATCAGGTAAAAGCATAAGGGCAAAGGCACCCTTAGAGATCATCCACTCAGATTTATGTGGACCGATGCAAGCTGCATCATTAGCAGGTAACAAATATTTCCTAACTTTTATTGATGATTTTACAAGAAAAACTTGGATTTATTTCCTTAAAAACAAAAGTGAAGTGTTTGAGAAGTTCAGAAATTTCAAAGCACTTGTGGAGAACCAAAGCGGGCTGCATATTAAAGTTCTCAGAACTGATAGAGGAGGAGAGTATATCTCCAAGGAATTCCTAAGATTTTGTAGAGAAAATGGAATTCACAAACAATTTACAACAAGGTACACCCACAGCAAAATGGAGTTGCTGAAAGGAAGAACAGGACCATCATGGATATGGCGAGAAGCATGTTGAAGGCAAAGCATTTGCCAAATGACTATTGGGCTGAAGCTGTAAATTGTGCAGCGTATATTCTGAACAGGTGTCCTACAAAAGCAGTGATGAATAGAGTGCCAGAAGAAGCATGGAGTGGGAGAAAGCAAGGAGTCACCCACATGAGAGTTTTTGGATGTGTCGCCTATGCACACATTCCAGATCAGCTAAGGAGGAAGTTGGACAGCAAAAGGGAGAAATGTATTTTCATTGGATACAGTGAGGAATCCAAAGCCTACAGGTTGTATATCCCATCCACCAAGAAGTTTTTTATCAGCAGAGATGTTCAATTCATTGAAGAGGAAGCTTGGGATGGAAGCATAGAGAAAACAGTGAATGTCAAAAACTGTTTGTCTCATGATGAAGATGATGAGGAGGTGGCTGAAATGCATCCCCAAACAGCAGCGCCAACACAAGGACAGCAAAGCACACCATTGAGGATAAATGAGAGTGCTTCTCCAAGCACACCACAAGGAGGAAATTCAAGTGCATCTTCAAGCACTTGCACACCAAGTGAAAGAGGTAAGAAGTTCAGAAATTTAAGTGACATTTATAATGAAGGAATGAATTCTTTATTTGCCTTGTATTGTCATGTTGATGATCCTATTCATTTTGAAGATGCTATTAAAGATAAGAAATGGATAGAAGCTATGGATGAGGAGATGAATGCCATAGAGAGAAACAAAACATGGGATTTGGTTGAGCTACCAAAAGGTAAAGAAGTCATTGGAGTGAAATGGGTTTACAAAACCAAGAGCAATGCTGAAGGCAAGATAGAAAGGCACAAGGCAAGGCTTGTTGTCAAAGGCTACAAGCAGCAGTATGGGAGAGATTATGAGGAGACTTTCGCACCGGTTGCAAGAATGGAAACCGTGAGAGCAGTGCTGTCCATAGCAGCACAAAACAAATGGAAAGTCTATCAAATGGACGTGAAGTCAGCATTCCTAAATGGAGTGTTAAAGGAAGAGGTTTATGTTGAACGGCCTCTAGGATATGAGAAGGAAGGTGAAGAGCACAAAGTGTGCAAATTGAAGAAAGCTCTTTATGGGCTGAAGCAAGCGCCAAGAGCATGGTACAGCAGAATAGATTCATATCTATTGGATAATGAATTCGACAAATGTGAAGGAGAACCCACCGTCTACATCAAAGAAAAAGATGGTAAAATTTTAATTGTTGTATTATATGTTGATGATGTTATTTTTATAGGTAATGATGATCAGCTCATTAAGAATTTTAAATCAGTCATGAAGGAAGAATTTGAAATGACTGACATGGGTTTCTTGAGATACTTCTTAGGCATAGAAGTAGTTCAAAATGAAAAAGGAATTTTTATCTCACAGGCAAGATATGTGGATCAAGTATTGAGCAGATTTAGCATGGAAGAATGTAAGGCAGCGATCACTCCCACAGTAATGGGACTAAAACTCAGCAGAGAGGACAGCAACAAGGATTTTGATCCTGGTTTGTACAAGAGCATTGTAGGCAGCCTTATGTATTTAACAGCAACTAGGCCTGATATTATGTATGCTGTTAGTTTAATTTCCAGATTCATGGAGAGGCCAAAGGAGGCACATTGGCAAGCAGCAAAGAGAATTTTGAGGTATGTAAAAGGTACCAAAATGTTTGGAATTTTATATAATGTCTCAGAACATTCAGATTTGGTTGGATATACAGATAGTGATTGGGCTGGAAGTGTTGATGATCGGAAGAGCACTTCCGGTTATGTTTTCAATATGGGTTCAGGAGCCATTTCATGGGCTTCTAAGAAGCAGTCCATCGTAGCATTGTCTACAGCAGAGGCTGAATATGTGGCAGCTACAGCAGCAGCATGTCAATCAGTTTGGATGAGAAGGATGTTGAGAAGCTTAGGCCAAGAGCAGGCAAAAGCGACAGTGATTTTTTGCGACAATAGCTCAGCTATTGCATTGTCGAAGAATTCAGTGTTTCATAAGAGAACGAAACACATTGATACAAGGTTTCACTACATCAGAGAATTAGTGAACAATGGAGAAATCGTCCTAGAACATTGTAGGACACAAGAACAGGTTGCAGACATCTTGACAAAGCCACTGGATCAGAAAAGCTTCGAATTTTTGAGGAAGTGTCTGGGTATGACCGAATGCCCAACAGGTGAAATTAAAGGGGAGTGTTGAAAATATAATTTCACCGCGCGGTCAGCAGTCAACGCACGCAGAAAACCACCACAGCAAACCTAAACCGCCCGGTAACATATCGCACCACTCTTCGACATGAAGCTGTTTCCGGACATGGTGCTCCGATGCTGCCAACTGTCCACCCGTGACGTAAGCCTCAAGCACTTTTCGGAAGGTAACTTGTGGTCAACTCACCCCTTCCGATATCGTTTTCACCCATCCGTTTACATCTTGCATTTACATCCGTTGATTTACCAAGTTGCACGATGGTTTAAAGTGCAGTCAGAAAACTGTTCCGATATGAAAGCTCCGCCGTTGGATTAACGCTGAGTCTCTTCGTCGTCCGATCATGGGAAAGTACATACGGGCCTGATTTAAAATTAATATAGTGTGGACCATACGTTATTGCCCATCCCTTATGCTAAATCGCTGACATTTTGTTTGGTAAAGAGTTAAATGTTTTACGGCGAATTTAATAAGTAGTATGGGTAAGTTTTTTTTAATATATGTTTTTAAAACGCTGACCTTTTTTTGTTATGAAAAAAATCACCCACGGGGATTGTAAAAAAAAAAAAAAAACAATGTAATCGCATATGAAAAATGCGTGACCCCTGCAGCGCGAAAAGGAGAGCAGAGAAAGCACAGAAGTGCAGGTAAATTTGTATTTGTAATGTCATGAAATTTTAGGGTGATTGTATTCGCAGTAGCGAACAAATGAAAACCAGAGAGCACACTCTCCTGTGTGTGAAAAAATGTTTTGTTTTGGAATGTAAAAGAAAGTGCAGCAGCAGAGTAAAAATGCTTTTGTTTGTAATGTAAGAAATGTAAAAAAATTGCACAACAGTGCAGGAGGAGAAGTAAATGAAACCAGTGGATAGTTTTGTTCAAAACCATGTATTGTTTCACAACAGTGAAAAGGTAAATCTGTAAATCCCTGTAAGTTTTGTTTTCACACAGCAGTGAATGTAAATGAAATATTTACACACAGTGGTGTAATTCATAGGAGGCAGAGTAACTTTTGTGAAAATGTTTTGGTGAATCCCTCTGAGTGAAAGAGGATGAATATGTAAATGTTTTTGCTTAATGAATAGAAATCATTTTATGGTGGTGGAATACTCTGTGCTCTGTAATTTTTTTTAAGAAGACTTCTCTGAGTAAAAGATCCTGGAGCAAAGGAAACAGAGCATTGCCTTTGTGTTTTATATTTTGTGGTTTTGGTATTTTCCCATAGCAAACAAAAAAAATATCCAACAGAATCATCTGGCAGTTCTCAGCAGGAGCGCAAGGTATATTTGCAATCTCTGAAGCAAACATTGAAAAGGCTCACGGGTAGACACATAGAATGGGCAGATAATTCGCGGAGCGAGCGGGGTTCTTCAAGGAGGGCTGCAGATAACTCACAGAGTGGACGGGGTTCTTCCAGGAGGGCTGTAGATAACTCATATAGCGGAAGGGGGTCTTCCATGAGGGCTGTAGATAACTCACAGAGCGGGCGGGGCTCCTCCATGAGGGTTGCGGAGGAGAGCTTAGGTCCTATTACTGCATAAGAAGCCACTGGGCAGTCGGGCTTAATACAGCCAAAATGTTTAATTGGGTGCTAAGAATTGATTTGCATTGCAACCCTTTGATGAAAAAAGGTTGGACAGTAAAGCTAAAGCTACCACTACAGCGTAGCATTTGTTGAAATATTTCAGTTAACAAGCTGCAAGCAAGAATTGTTGACTGGATTATACTAAATCTAATGTTGCAAGACTTGGGTTGAGAGCGGTGATGTTTTTTGAGACAAGGAGGTAAAGGAGCAGTGTTGGACGATTCCCAATTAAAGAAGGAAAAATTTACCTCCGAAGGGAACTGCCCTTCATCGGTTCCTTGATGTGCTCTTCAAGAATGTGAGATTGTCTAGCAAAGCCTTCAGCTACTAGGCCAACTGCTATAAGTAGACCTGAGAAGAACTTTTGGCTTCATTGATAGCCATGAAACTCTGCCTAACTTTTGAGCTACCGTAGTTCGGCAAAAAAGAAAAATGACAATTGTGAGTGCTTTTCAGGTATAGTTTATTGATCAAGTAAATTGACAATTGCATTATTTGTAGAATAATCAAGCTGTGTGGTATACTTGCCCTGGTGTGTGCTTTATAATAATTTTTTGCAGGGGTGGAATTCCACCGTCTTATAGTTTTTAAAAATAATCTTGCTGTGGGTTTCCACTGTCCCACTCGAGGGTTAAATTTGACGGGTGATCGTACCCATCAAGGAATTCTTTTATGACATTTTTATTTTTAAATTGCCCATTATATGACTTTTAAAATTTATTTGTACAAGTTTCATCTAATTTCAAATTGTACTCATAGTTCAAATTTTCCATTCTTTGTTGTACCATTCGGCTCAAGTCTCATTGCTACACTTTGTTTTGAGACCTGTTGATCAAATGTTTCTGCAAATTTTCCAGATTGTTCAAATGTTCTGAGTCTTTTTGTTTAAAATGGAAATAGTGATAAAATAGATGGGAAATATATATAGAAACAATGAAAAATAATATTATGAAGTGAAAAAATATATATTCATAATTACTTTCACATGAAAATAATGAATTTTAATATTGTTGCAACAAATTTGACAAAAATAATTCACTCACACATACCATGTTTTCCATTTGAGTCACTACCATGTTAATCCCATTAAAAGAACAATAGTTGTGAAATAATTTTCAAACCAAAAACATAATGTGCATGAACTATGTAAATGTTCAAAAAGTAGATTCAATATCATCATGTACACAAACTAAATTTTGGATAGTTTCACCAAAAGAGGTGATTGTCAATACACCACTATTACAAACATAAAAATAAAAGCAAAAACTTTAAATATTTAAGGTTCTCCTTTCTTTAGGATCTTTCCAGATGTCAAATACCCTATCCCATTCCACCAACGATGAATCAAGCCCTATTAGAGACACCTGCATCAAGGCATCCAATGCAACTAATGGTAGCTTTGTTCTTCGGACATCCTTTATTATGTTTTGTCTTGAGAATCCTCTCTCACAAGAAACTGTACTTGCGGGAATAGAAAGTACCACCTGCCGAAATTTTGACATGTTAGGAAAATTTGTATGCAACCCTATAACATAAAAAATCCTCCATGCATCTTTCATGGATGATCCCTCGCAATTAACATGAAGAGTGTCAACAAATGGATGCAACTATTTCAAACAAGCCTCAAAATCAAATGTAGTTTTGTTTTCTTCACTTTGATAATAAGGATGTTGTAAGTGTTGAAAAATATTTTCGAACCAATGCTTTGAATTTCGTTCTCTGCCATGAACATCCTCTAAATAATGGCAAGTGCTAAACAACCTTGCTGAGTTGAAAAATGCAAGATCAGGGAATCTTCCGTTCAAATTCTCTACGAGAGCTTGAACATAATCTTTTGCAAGTTGTTTGCAACTTTCTATTGAACCTTCAATACACGGTTTCCATGATTTTTTTTGTATATCAACACAATCAACATATGCATATGGAATTGCTACAAATTGTAATTCATGCTTGTGAACGAGCCCCTCCTTATCACAAATTTCTAGAAAGCCAAATTTAAAGGCATCTATAAATTTAGATAAATAACATGTGCCATCTGCAAATGTGTCGCTTCTTAAAAACCACCTTTTCAAAGTGTTTACCGTGACATCTATGGTTGCCCCTAAAGAGCTGACATCAATGTACTCTTCTTAGAATTGCTTGTTCAACTTGTTTAATTCACACATTATATCTGCAAGCATATCTAAACAAAATTGTACTGAAAAGATTCTTTCCTTATCATACCATGAGTCTTTTCTTTCATTTTTTCACAATGTTAATATGGGAGGCATAAGTATAACAAGTCTTCTAATGACTTGTCCCCTTGAAAGCCATCTAACTCCATGGATTTGAAGAGCTTGAAGAGTTTCAAGTTACATAAGTTCCTATAGAGAAATAAGTTGACTATTTCTTTTCGTAGAATTTTGCACCCAAGAATATACCTTATTTGCTAATTTCTCAACGAATAATAATTCAAGTATTTTTTTTGAAGCATCTGATGTAGCTAAGGCTTCACAATGAGCAATGCAATGAACACCTACAAGATTAGGTACATCTTTCTTCAAGAAAGTGATAAAACCATTTTCATTACCAACCATTGAAGAAGCGCCATCTGTGGAAACTCCTATCAATATTTCTGTTGAAAGGCCGCTTTATTCCATTAAATGTTTGATTGCATCATAAGTTGTTTTCCCTCTTCCATCGCAAACATTTATGAGCTTTAAAAACTGTTAAATTGGAGGACCCAATCATTTTGAGTTTAAAAATGTGGCATAAACCACAAGACGTTTTTCTAAACTACGGTCTGTACTTTCATCTAACATCAATGAAAAAAAAGGGCTATCTAGCATTTTGGAAGTTTGTAGCTCTTCAAGATACTGAGATATAGCAAAAAGGAATTCTTTTGCAGCCATGTGATTTGTATATGATGTATACTCTTTGTTCTTTGGCATATTTTCTGTGTGTAAAGACACTATAAACAAACAAAGAGATTCATATTTGGAAAGTGGTCGATCCTCTTGCACCATCCAATATACTAATTTCATAGTAGTGATGACTCTTTCTTTGTTCATATCATCAATGCATGCAATGTGTTCTGTAATAGACTTCGCCTTCTTCTCATTTTCACATATCCACTTTGCCTGTGAGAGTTTATGGATGCTTGAATTAGCATGAACAATTATAGAATCATGCTGCAATGTAGAGAAACCAGTCCCAATTCCCCATGGCCCCATTGCCTTACGCATTTCACAATATATGCATTTCATAACTGTTTTTCCTTCATGCTTTGCCTCTTTCAACCACTTATACTTAGTTTTCCACTGGTCACGAAACTCTCTTTTTACTTTCATTTTTCTTTTCTTTGGGTGCTAGGTTCTCTATGGTGAAATTCTTCATCACTTTTTTCATTATGCTCCAAGATATCATATTCTTCATTATGCCCCAAGACATCTAAATCTTCATTTAGATCAAAATCATGATCTTCTTTATTAGGCAATGAAGCTTGAGATGTATTAGACCATCCAAGGAATTTTTGATAGAAAGTTGATTCCCTTTTTTTGAAGACATTTTTGACATATAATTCCTATATAATAAAAATAAAGTATTTAGTATATATGAATTTCATTTCATCAACTAAAACCATATTAAAAAAATAATCTTGCAGTGATACAAGAAATGATATTAACCATAAAATATACCTATTTATTCTTTATCATATTTAAAAGAATACCTGTTAATTCTTTATAGTATTTAATATTTTCTCAAGAGTAGCTTTCACAGATAAGGACTGAAACTTCCATGGTGGCCAGAATAAACTTGGACGTTAAAACTCTGAAATTATAAGACAAATCAGCTACCTGAAAATGGGACGAAATTGGAAATATCAGGAAAATAAAAAATATCTCCAACACTTATTAGACTATTCCCAAAACTCAAGAAATAAATCAGAAATCTCGGGAAACTGGAAGCTTCCCTAAACTCAAAATAGTTTTGTATTGTAGTACTTGAAACAGGCTATTCTACTCGCAGTGAAGAATAGATTTCTCACTGTGACATCTCACGGACAGCTCAAAGGGGGGTGCAGAATACAAAGGCGCCGGTTCTATTCCCAACATTCATTTATAGTCCCGTCTCATCTGACTATTTCAAGACACCCTTTTAAAGCTATCATTCAAAGGATATACAAGAATCCATTTCTAGAGGATCTGTTGACCAGAAAGGTCTTTGGTCCTTTCCTGAATCACTCGTCCCTCTGAATCTCTAATATAATTACCCGTCCATGCAATCAGATGCCTCTACAAATCATTTAATTAAACTGAGAATGCAATAAATGCCACTTAGTGCCTTAGGGGAAATTGGGAATAATCCCTGTGTTTTTTTTGACAAGTAATTCTGAATTTGCTAACTACATATAGTTAATGACAATACATGATAAAAAAACATGTTGTGCTTCAATTATCATCAGTTAAGACTCACATTCTTCTTGAAAAGCAGGGATTGTGGCTTCCAATGGCGTCGAAGAATTGAATTTCCATATCCCGTTAGTTCTCATCGTTTTTAGTTGATAGTTGGATAAATTCTACCCACCCAAACAATCCACCTCCTCACATTAGTTATAAGATATTGCTTCAGCTATGTCACATACCTATGTTATCAGTATATAGTCTTTTAAAAGAAACATTGAGTCTTTGGAAACCACTTAGACTTCTGCCATTTAAGTGCCAGTAACGACACTAACATCAGAAAAAATATTGTAATTTCGTCCTCTCGTCTGACAAAATCTTGAACAAGGTTTGAAAGAATTATTCTAAAGATATTTGATTGACTCGAAACTGAGGCTGAAAGAGGAGACACAGAGAGAGTTGAAGTGATTTAAGGTTGCCTAAATTCAATGGACCTTCGCCTTTATACTACTGGAACACATTTCCAGTATGCCTTTAAAGAGTTTTCTGTATTATTGTTTCAAAAGTTCCAAAATCAGATAACTGAAAATTAAAGGCAACATATAGGCCCTTTTAAGTTTTGCTCCAACTTTATTTTGTTTTCAATTCTTTCTATATTGCTTTTTTTTTCACTAAAATGTTGCTAAGAATACGCCTTCTACACACCACTTCTCCCACGATATCTAAGTTTCAAAAACACAATAAAATTTACCATAGACGGGATTTGAACAAAAGACCTATGATTAAGCCGAGTTTCGTTTCAAATTGGGAAATCTTCAAACATTTGCATGTCAAAAGGCAGACATAAACTATAAAATTGAACCATTAATGAGATGCAGTAATCAGAAATACATACCAAACAAGCATACACAAATAATAAAAAATAAATTGAATGATTCATGAGTTGTTATGTCTAATAAAACAAAAATTAAAAGAGAGACAATTGTGCGTTCCATAAAACCCTAATTAGAATCGTCAAATTTAAACAGAACAATTTTAGTTTTTCCCTCCTATTTTTGTAGTCGTCAATTTAGTTTTTCTTTGCTATTCCTGCCATCGTTTATTACGGTTCGATAAATTAGTTAGCAGTGTTCCTATAAAAGATTTTTTGAATGTAATGAAATTAAAAAATAAGCATAACAAACTATATTATATTTGACAAAACATAGTATATTTAGATATGATTTACAAACCGCCATCTGGAAGATGCACATAATGAGTTTAATGCCGCTCAATTCCTAAAAATATCTGAAATAATAATTTCAGCAAGCAAAGGAGGAATAACCATATGGACAACAGTAGCACTCTCTATAAACCATCCATTAAGAAAACGATGTACCTGTAGAAAGTTCTCGAAGCATAATTTCTTGATTCCTCTTTGGTGTCTGTACATCCATGAAATGAAAGAAGTTCAGCCCTCCCACAACAAATTGTGTAGCTGATTCATCAATCCCTCTTCACGCGAACAAATTCATTCCTTCGATGTATAGCTCATTATGGTTTGGGATCTAACCTGATAGATTTTTGCACAATGAGATCATCAGGATTCAGGGGGATTGAAGAAGGCATTTATTCGGTGTCGTCCTCGTGCTACTCTGACTGAAACCCATGATTGTGGATATGATGGTTTTGATATCCCTCTCAAATGTCTATTTGACCCATTTACACCAATTGTTTGCACAAACGTGGCTGAATTCGAAGTTCCAGCAGGTTTTTCTTATGCCTTGCTCCTGAGTCCTCACCAAAGTCACCGACTCGCCAAAATCACCATAAATTAGGTAGCTGCAATGGGTAGCTGGGAAATTGGGAATTAGTTACCGTGAGTACCATAGAATTTACAGTTTTACCTGTTGAAGATTAGAAGCTGATATAATATCAGTGATATTTATAAATATGACTTAGAAACTAATGTGGGTAACGGGTTATGGAGTCCCGATATGAGCTCTTGGAACAAAGATCTCATCTGGCGTCACAGGCCATGTCGTTTATTAGACACAAATTGCAATCCCGCTCTGCACAGAACGAGAATTAAATAAAACTAAAACATACTTCATCCTCGTTAAAGCGTTCACCGTTATGAATGTGGTAGAACTTGAGAAGAGCTCCCCTCCAACGACGTATTCCAAAACTATGGCTAGGTGAGTGGGAGTCAGGAACACCTGAAGAGCAAGTAACAAAAAACAAAAGATATCAAAGCAACTGATCATTCTCACAATTCTTTTTCACCGGAAATGTAGGGTTACGGCAAGAATTTCATCCATCCCGATTCCCTACCTTCTTGAAACGAATTATGTTAGGGTGCCTCAGCGACCGGTGCTGTACAATCATGCGTGTAACATTTTCATCTATTTGTAAACAGTCCAATCTAGACCGGTCACATTACAGGTGTCCGGAGCATAGTAGAAAATCCCCCAGCCATTAAAGATGGACACAGACAGACAAATATTGAGTGAGCGAGTGAATCTTTCCATCGTACTTTACGGCCTCTATCGATGTACTTGATTGTGAATTTGCAACGATCTCCTTCGTCCTCTTGTTGCAACTTGCGCATAAGCTTCGCCTTTCCGAAATTAGTAGAGCCAATGTCTTCCAAGTTCCAGTACCTCGAACCGGTCCATATTCAATCACTCTAAGTTCTAATGGTTACGGGTGCCAGGTGGATTATATGGTATACCTATTAGTAATTACTATGGATTATTAAATTAAACATTAAAAATGTTGATAAATCCCGCAAGTTACACATGACGTGGAGATTTGAAACTAAAACGTATTTTACGGGTAAAAAATCTAAATACGGGTATACGAGCGTCAAATTTAACCCCTGGGACTCCCACTGTAAAGAAAACCCAAAAAGGGTCGCCAATTCGTAATGAGTAACTCTAACATGCATTCTGATTTCTCAATGGGCAGTTTGTAATGCTCAAAATTCAAATCCATTTGATTTAGTAATTAATTACTCTTGCAACTGAATAGATAAGGTATGTTTGTTGGCATATAACCTATTAACTCCTATCTTTAATGCCACAATGTGTGCATAAATCCTCTCTTGCTATTCTAAGTTTGGAAGATGCTCTGCTTCCAACTTCATCATCTATGTGTTCTTATCAATCACATCTTGATGGATATTCTCAGCCTGAGGAATGTGAGGTTCCTATTCTCCCAGTTTGAATATGAGGTTCTTGTTCTCCTAGTTTGTTTCTGTGAGTGGTTTGATGCTTGGCTGGAAGGGTTCCTTTCGGTGTGAGAGATGATTTAATTGCAACAAAATGGGGTGGCTAGAAGTGCCCAGAACTGGCATTGTTTGTTCCTTTATAGATCGTATTGTGTGTTGAATCATAAGAGGCATGATACCTCTCTACTCTGTATCTAGCCATTGGTACAATGGCTGACTTAAAGCTTGGCTGAGTTAAAGCTTGAACGGAAGGAAATTCCCATTGTAACACATTTAAGAATGGGAAGAGGAATGTTGTGATATTGTCCAAAAGAGAACAGGGTTGGCCTGGCCGATGGAATGTTCGTAGCTAAAGGGTATTATGGTAGTAGGTGAGCGCTGGAGCTGCGTGGACTTGATGAGTTTGACCCCAAAAAAAGTAGGGAGGACAAGGTACAGTTCACATGGGTTGTTGTAAAGGTATTTTGGTCATATTATATAAATTTTAGAATCTTCAAGACATTTGCTAAATATGATGTGATATATTAGGGTAGAATATCTTATTGGTTGACTATCTTGTCGGTTGTATGGTTGGTTATTTTTATACAGATTCTAGAATCTTTTAATAAATATAATGTGATATGACATATTGTTTTATATAGATTTTAATATTTTAGAAATGTGATCGCAACAAATATGTTGTTTGCTAATGGGTATTAAATGAGTCACACTGTATATGTTGCTGTATATGTTTACTGTTAGATTTTTGGCATGCTAAAATTCAATTGTGGGCGTATATAGTGCCAACTCATTTAATGCTCATTGGTAAACTGTGTATTTGATGGTTGGTTGTTTTTACTCATTTAAACCTCATTGGTAAACTATTTATTTGATGGTTGGATGTTTTTATGTGACGTACAAAATAAAAAGAAATATAATTAAAGTTAAAATAATAATTAAAAAAATATTATAAATAATAAATTTGATACATTTTTTTATAATAAATCTTACTTAATAAAATTTATTTGGTTAGATGTGATATTATAACAAAGGTTAGTTTCTAATTTTATATATGTTATTAAGGTTAAATATTGCTTAAAATACATTACTTAATTGCGTGTAGTTTTTGTGATGATCGCACACTATAAGGGATTTATGGATTCTATTTATGCTGAAACTATTTTTAGGTGTTGAAAAATAAAATCTTATTTTTGTCATTAATTAATTGCTTTGAATAAACAATCAACTAGTCACATCATTTATATGTCAATCCAAGGCGAGTCTTTTTTCTTAAGGCTATAATGCGCTATTTTGTAGGCTACAATTTCAACTAATTCTATGAATAAAATATGATTTGCTAGTTCTCAACATGAGGACAATGTATATTTTCAATCTCTAAAGCACACACTAAAGAGGCTCAGTAGCAAAGATATAGAGTGGGCAGACAATTCATAGAGTAGGAGGGGATATTTTAGGAGGGATATAGATAAATCAAAGAGCATATGGGAGTCTTCTAAGAGGTTTGTGAAAGAGTATTGTATTACTCACATTGTTGCAAAAATACATAGAGAATTCCTCCATTTATAACTGATCTGAAATCTTGGGCAAACTTGTTAATACTATGCAAGTTTCTTCATCAGTGAAAATTATGTTTAGGATCGTCTCATTTACCTAGTTATGCAAAATGTTTATATGTCAAGTTATATGTATTTTGTGTGTCATGTGTGAGAAAATTATGAGTTAATTAGTTGCTTAATAATATAGACAACAAATGAAATGTAGAGAAATATACATAGAAAAATAATAAGACAAATCTGATCAAGGAGTTCACCTTCTAGTACTGGGCTACATCTCCTAGGACCTCCTTTAATGGCTAGGCCCTTTTGGAATTATTTGGTCACATGTCTGATTACAATATTTTTCTCAACTCCAATGGCTTTGAAAACTATACCATTGGATTTAGAGGACCCAAAAACCCAAAAAATGACTACTAGATCTCTGAAAACTGATTTTGGTTGATTTGGGCATGACTTCCTTCCCTGGTGGCCCTAGGCTTCCCTAAATTTCCCTGTGGAAAAATCACATATAGAAGTCTTTTATTGCCTCTAAAACCTATTCCGTTGTCTTCAGAAGGTCGAAATCATCCAAAATTGACTATTCATTTTCAAAAATTGGTCAAAATCCCATCAAGTTATGGTCTTTCCATTTTTTCCCTAGGAATCTCCTCCAAATCTGGAAAAGTTAAGTTAATCCCGCTAAATTTGGGGGCGGTTCCAGATTTGGCGAAATCTGCCAAAATCTTTGCCAAGTTAACTGCGGTTTTAATTAACGGTTAAACATGATTAGTGCATAATCCATGTTTATTGTAAACTGCTAATGGTTAAGTCCTATAGTGGTCAAATGAGCATTTAGTGTTAATCGCTAGTGGTTTACCCCTAACCTTCACACTTAACCTTTAACAATGTGCGCATTCCATTACATGTCAAGTCTTAAGCTTTGGTGTATCCTTGAGTGTTGTGGTTTGTGGAGGGGAGGTTGTGGGTTCGAACTTGACCTCCACCAAAATTTTTCCCAAAACGCATTGTTGAACTTTGACCAGTGGGAGGGACACGTGGCGGCCTCCGGGCATGCCATGTGGCACCCTCTCATTGGTCCACCACAAACCAATTAGATTTTTCCATATCACCAAGCTGAAAACCAACAACACTAAGACACTTGGCGAGCTTTCATAGGGCGTTGACCTCTTTGGCTTGCCCACATCACACTTGCACAGTCAGCTGCCACATCAGTAGTATAGACCACTCACTGGGTAGTACCTGCAATTTTTTTGTTGTTGTTTGGTGAAATGGTCAGTGGGCTCTAACTTCCTCATACGAACTCCATTTTGAGTGAAACGAGTTGTGTTGGGATCATATCGTCGAGACAGATGCGGTCGTTCAACTTTCGAGTGATTTCAGACACTTTCCTTTTTGAGAAAATTTTGTCTTGTAATCCAGATTCCGATCAATAACAACAGAGGAGGCCCAATGTTGGCTAAAATATAACTATGAAAATTGGGCAAATAAAAATCCTTAGGTGAGCTTAAAACTCATTATAACTAGCTCACTGGAAGAAGAAGCATTGGAAAAGACCAATTCTAACACCTCCCCTTACACGAAATGTAGGGAGTAAAACATAATAAAAAAAATTGGATCCCGACAACTTAATGTTTTAACCATGTACATAAATTACCTGTAAACGAATTCTTAAAAAAAAAAAATAAATAAACAATGGAAAGAAACAAAAAAAATATACATAGAATTTTTTTCTCCAAGAACCCAAAACTAGTAAAACCGGATTGATTTTTCATTATATTCCTTTCAATATTACAATACATTATATCCATGTTGAATCATTCATAAATCCCCAATCCATTAACCCTGTATTTGAGCATAATCGTAGTTCCTTTGATCAGATCTACAAAATACCATGGGAAAAACTATCATGCATAAAACCATGCGCAAAACCATGTTCAAAACTGTGGGCGGGTTCGCCCTACCATGAGATGGTCTACCTATTTCTTTTTGAGATGTTTCCTTGAACACCACGTATGGGGCTACTGCCCCTCTACAAACCCCCACCCCCCAGAATGGGGGACTGCCACCCCCTGTGACCCCCCCCACGCTGCACTCGATGCAACATAATAGCACATGGGCTAGTTGTGAAAATAATATAACACATACCCACCAAAAGCAAGGCTTGATAAGGTACCCCATAAACTCTCATAAGTGGAGAAAAGGAGAAAAACTAGTAGAAAAGAAAATCCTTTCCAAAAAAGAAAAAGATGTGACGACTCAAATAAGTGTGTAGTTGAAACTATAGACCCCACACCAATCTACTAAGTGGCATGAACCTAGGCCCGCACCAATTAGGAAGTACTAAAATTTGTGAAGATGAGAGCGAAGAAGCCTTAGTGAACTTGGTTGATCTCTGAAGTAAAATATGTTGCAGAGGCACAAGAAAGGAAAACACCAAAAAATTCCTCATAAATGTTTCAAAGAAAATAGTTGTTGGTAAAGCACTAGGACAGAGGCTCCAAACAAAAGCAACATCATCAACCAACAAAGAAACATTGAAGTTTATAAGTATGTAAAACTTAGCTCAAACATGGAACAACAACACTCATGAAGATGTCTAAAACACCGTCACCATCATAGTGATCAAAGATAGTCAATAATGATAATAGTATCAGTCATCATCTGAATTCCCCCCTTGAAACTCAATTCAGGGAATATCATCAATCAACAATTGTTGTTATCATAAAACTCCTCTCCTTGAAACACATCTAAGGGAGCAGTGGTAATCAACAACAAATGTTATGAACGTCTTACAACTAGATAATTAATGAGACATAACTATATGAAGTCCAAAAGCATCTATTTAAATGATTCAATTTCCATCCATTAATCGAACTACAATAAACGAACTGAATACATAGCTACCAAATTTCCAAGAAATCTGATTCTCGGGTAGGTGTCACTGATTCTTATTCTCATATTGGTTTTTCATAAGCTTTAAGCAATATGCACTAGTTGGAGTGAAACCCTATACACCAACAACACTCGCATTGGTAATGGCTCTTTCATCCATGACATCAATCTCTGCAACATAGTTAGTAAGGGATTGGTCTTCTAGCAACCTAGTTTGAACTCCACCCGCAACAAAAGACACATTCCCAAATTCAACAGGGTCATATGTAGGTAGCAAAACATTAGCAACATATCCAATACCTACTTTCGATGTCTACACTTTAGGTGCACTAGGAATAGAAATTCCTTGTCCATTTTTCCAAAGTCCTCCTCTGATATATCCCATTATCTCAATAGTTAGGACTAATATGAGTTGTGTGCTTTTCAAAGCTAGGTGACACAAAGGCATGTGATGAATCATGATCATTAATAGTAGGCTTCTAATAGTCAATTTCATGATGTGTGGAAGAAGGTAAGCTTAGCAACTCAACAACAATATTCTCCTTGTCAAGATTTGGTATGTGACTAACTTCCTGTTCAATATTTTGTTTGCACTCCTGCAAGTCTTGAATGACTTAATCCTTCTCAATCAACTATTGCGACAAGGCCTCATAATCATGTTTTAGAGTTTGATATTGATTCAATAATATGTTGTTCTCTGCTTGAAGAGGACCTGCTTCTTCATGAAGTAGTTCCATTGAGGCTTTTAAATAACAAATATCCATAACTCGCTGATTATTTTGGTTCTCCAGCTTGCAAATTTGCTTCTTAAAAATTGCATTTTCTAAATCAGACAAGGACTCAACTTCCTCATTCAAATCATTAGGAAGGATAATCTTTTCATGAAACTCATCTACAGGATTCTAAATCATTAGAGATTTTAGTTTTATGAAACCACCTCATTTATTGAAAACAATCAACAAGTACACCTTCCATCATTTAGGAGTAAATATCAAACTCCCTGGCTTTTGCATTATTCTCTTAGACAACATAAGGTTCACGAAATGACACTTTTAGACAGGTAAGATTATTCTTCTCAAAATATTGTGTTGATTCTCTTCATAATTTTTTTATTATTATTATGTTGGTGGAAATGTCCAACTTTTGATTTAGAATAGGGCCTTTTTTTTCCCAAGAATGAGTTGATGTTTCTTTGACTTTGCATTAATTTTTGAGACAAGATAAGATTCACAAAATGATAGTTCTAGACAAGTAAGATTAGTCTTTTCAAACTCTTGTGTTTGTTGATTCTTTTTCCTTTTATTTTTTTTAAGCTCTAGGAAATTTCCAACTTTTGATTTAGATATGGACCCTTTTTCCATGAAGAATGAGCTCATGCATGAAAACAAGAATCTTGTAAATGTTTAGGAAAGTAACAAATATGATAGTTGAATATTGTATTCTCGTAACCCAAGATAGAGTCCATCTATTTTTTATTTCTATTTCAGAATCATTTTATCTAGAAAACTAATATTAAAGTCAATCTCAACACAAAGTCAAAGTTAAACACACACACACCTCAAGAAGTAACAGATATAAAGTTTGGATGAAATTTCTAAAACCAAGAAATTATATAAATATTCTCATACTTTCCCAAACCAAGAATCTTCCTCTGAAACTTTCTTATAATTACCAAAGTCAGAAGCCATAAATATAAATTTAACCAACATAGATTCATCTCAAGCACATATCTAACACAAGTTGAGTGATCAAATTTTTTCATGTGCAACTTTGTTTAGAGTGCAAAATACAATGTGTTATTTTTTATTGTTTAAATTATATTTTTGAATGCTAAATAGAGTATATATAGGACCAAATAAAAAATTTAACCATATTTTTTTTACTATATATAGACATATATGAAGTTGATATCCACGTTAACATAGATCTTCAAATAGTATATTTAAATATTTTGTTAAAATCTTTTTAAAAACTATAATATTTAAACATCTGATTCACAAATTTATTTTACTTCTAGTTACTTTACAACATATTCATTTCTTTTTAATTATAGTTGACATTATTTTTCTATATAGAATATAATTTTTGTTCTTTTATTTTTATTAAAAAGGCAATGAACAAAACAAACTTACACAACCCCTTGGACTAAAATATATACTACACCCTTCCAAGGAGAATGTTGGAAATTTCAATACTACCAGTCGTTTGGATTCATTGGGTTAAGAATGAAGAGCAGACGATTAGCTCTGCTGAACCATTTGAAAAACCCACTCAATGGCAGAGGTTTTAATTTGGTCGTTGTAGCAAACTTTGAGAATCTTAGTCTTGCTGCCCCATTTTCTACTCATCGTTTCTAAGGTCGCATTCGGAGCAAAGGATGTCAAGCTATTCTAGGTATTAAGAATCGGATGCAGGTTTTCAGCAGGAGCGTAAGGTATATTTGCAACCTGTGAAGCAAGCATTGAAGAGTCTCACTGGAAGAAGTAGAGAATGGGCAGATAATTCGCAGGGTGGTCGGTATTCGACTGTAGATAACTCGTAGATCGGACGGGGTCTTCCATGAGGGTTGCAGATAATCTATTAACTTTTGTCTACAACATGTTCTACTTCCAATTTCGTCATCTACTTGCAACATGTTCTGCTTCCAACTTACTAGATAGGTTAAAATAAATTAATTACTACTGTACGAGGAGTTGGCTAAAATTAGAAAGTCCCTAGTGTGGTTGCATGTCAAGTTATTTTAGAGGAGTCCCTAGTTGGAAAATGTTAAATATCTTTCACCGGTTTCATTGTAATCATCAAATTTTGTGTGACCAATAAAAGAAACACAACTCATGCATTTTGTGTGAAATTTATATTTTGACTCCTTTATCATTCTAACAAATTAATATCAAATACGAGAAAAAATCACAAGATCCTTGTAGCCAAGAACAATGAACAACAAAATCATTAAATAATTAAAAAATTTGATCAGCGCACTTAGCCCTGTCTCTTAGCCTGCGTTGGAGGCAAAATTACGATTGTTTGAGTTTTTGTAATGCAACGCTCGTCTTGCTTGTCCAAAGGTTCAGTGGTGGGTCAAACAACAAATCTCGTGGGACCAATTGTTGGAACTGGAACGAGGCATTAAAACGCGTCATTAGAAAGTTTAAACTCATGTGCACTATACATGACATGTTTTTCTTATCAAAGTGGTATATGGACAATTTTAATGGGGCGATCATAAAGATTTTACAAAGAGTTTTTTTTTTTTAAAGAGTTTTTATATTAAGGGTTTTTTTTATTTAAAATTTCTTTTGAAGTAGGATTTTTGAAAAAAAATGGGATTTATTATATTAAGAGTTTTTTTTAAGGGTTTTTTAAAAGAATTTTTAAAATTTAATTCCTTTTATAAAATTATTAGAGAAGTTTTGCAAAGTTTTTAAAAGGAGATTTTTGAAGAAGATGGCTTTCTCAAATTTCTAGCCCTAGTTTCCACTGTTTATAAGCAAAGATTATGATGTGTGGGCCATTAAGATGATGACCACGTTGCAGGCTCATGATGTTTGGGATTATGTCTATTTTGGGTTTTCAGAACTAAGGATGAAGTAGAAGAATGAGGTCTCACTAATGTAGAGAGGGACCTATGGAAGAAAGACAAGAAAATGAATGCACAAGTGTTGCAACTTATTTAGCAAGGAGTGGACCGAGAAGTGTTCCAGAAGATTATGATCACGTCTTCAATAAAGGAAGCATGGGATACCTTGGCGACAAGCTATAAAGGTATGGCCAAATTCAATATTGTTAAGTTGCAAAATACTAGGAGAGATTTTGAAAGTCTGCAGATGAAGGAGACAAAGGACATCGATTCTTTCATGAATCGGGTCATGGTTGTCGTAAATCAGCTAAAAATTTATGGTGTGGAAATTAAAGATCAAACAATGGTTGAGAAGGTCCTCAGATCTTTGTCTACCAAATTTGATGTTGTGGTAGCAGCCATAGACGAAGCCAAGTATTTGACATCACTGATAGTTGATGAGTTAATGGGACCACTTCTATCACATGAGGCAAGGATAAACAGAAATAAGGATTCCAATTTAGAAATCACTTTCAAAAGTCAAGTTTTTATTTCAAGAGATAGAGGTCAAGGCAGAAGTAGATCTAGAGGCAGAGGATGAGGTAGAAGACATGATGGTCAGAGACATGGCTAAGAAGAGCATGAACATGAAAGTGGAAGAAACAACAGAAGCTTCAACAATAATCAAAGAGTTGACAAATCAAAGGTGAGACGTTATTATTGCAATAAATTTGGTCTCTATGCCCGTGATTGCAATAAGAGAATAGATGATCAAGGGAACTAGAGAGATAATGTCACTACAAAGAGTACTAACTATATGTTCCTAGCTTGCCATACCATGCATGAACCTTCTGATAGTGTGTGGCTATTAGCTAGTGGTTCCAGTAACCACATGACATGCAACAAGAATTTGGTTGCAAATTTGGATCAGTGTATGAAGACAAAGTTAAAGTTGGGGACTGACAAGACTGTGGATGTAGATGACAAAGGAGTGGTCAACATTCAGACCAAGCAGAAGGAGCTAAAGACAACCTTAGAGGTCCCTGGTCTCAAACATAATTTGATAGGTGTTAATCAATTGACATAGGAAGGATACATAGTTATCTTTCAAGGACAAGAATGTGTTATATATGACAAGCCCCCAAGCAAGAAGATGATAGAAAAGGTGCAGATGATGAGGAACAAACTCTTTCCTCTAATTATGAATTACAATGATCATGTCAATTCTTTTACAATTGCATGTTCTAATGATTATTGGTTATGGCACTTTCAATTTGGACACTTTCACTTTTCTGGTGTAAGATTGTTGCAGCAGAAACAAATGGTCAGAGGATTACCTCGAATCAAAGAACGTGCTAGTACTTGTGAGTGTTGCATCTTGGGAAAGAAACATCGTGAAATTTTTCCAAAGGGAGTTGCATACAGAGCAAAGCAACCTCTTGAGCTAGTGCATACAGACTTGTGTGGACCTATGAGGACATAGTCGATTGGTGGAAGTTGTTACTTCCTCACTTTCATTGATGATTATCATAGAAAGACTTGGGTTTACTTCTTGAAGCAGAGGTTTGAAACTTTTGCAAAGTTCAAAGAATTAAAAGCCTTAGCAGAGAACCAAGGTGATCAACTGATCAAGGTATTGAGGTCAAATCATGGTGGAGAATATGATTCAAAGGAATTCCATGAGTATTGCAAACAACATGGAATCAAAAGACAATGTACAACTAGAAACAAACCAGAACAGAATCGTGTAGTAGAGAGAAGGAACAAAATGATTATGAATATGGCAAGGAGCATGTTGAAAGGAAGAAACTCGTCTAATGGGTATTGGGCAGAAGCAATTGCATGTGTTGTTTATGTGATAAACATATCTCCTACAAAGAGTCTGATGAACAAAGTACCAAAAGACGCATGGTCAGGTATGTCTTGCAGCATATCTCATCTCAGTATTTGGATGTGTAGCTTATGCATATGTTCCTAAACAAATAAGAGGCAAATTGGATGATAAAAATGAAAAATGCATATTTACTAGTTATAATGAGCAATCAAAAGCTTACAAATTGTATAACTCTGTCACAAAAGAGTTGATGCACAAGTGCCACTAATGGAAGAAGACAATGTAGTAGAAAAGGAGCAACAAGAATCACAAGTGAAGACACCAACGAGGACTCCAAGATTTTCAAAGCAACATGGATCTTCAAGCGGATCAATAGACCAGAGTTCTCCTAACAAACAATCAAGTGATGAATCAAGAAATGGTAACTAGAGAAAGATGAGAAGTCTAAAAGATATTTATGATGATTTGGATGTTATTCAAAATTTTTCATTGTTGTCATTCCAACCTTCTTCGTTTGAAGAAGCAATCAAAGATGAAAATTGGGTGCAAGCCATGTATATAGAGATTGAAGCTATTGAAAAGAATGATACTGTTATATACCTAGGGGGGGTAATATGGGGTACCGAGGGAGGTACCCAAGGTAATAATGTAATAATGGGATGGGCCATAGTAATAAATAAGGTGGTTAACCCATGTCATGTAAGGGACCACAAGTAGTTAATAATAATGTAAGGGGCCCATGGTATTAGTTGATGGTATGAGGAAACCATGGTAATGATGCATGGTATTGTATGTATGAGGCCTATATAGAGGCTAGAGACTCCACATGGAGGATATGAAGAGAAGTATTCTTGTATGGCATATGGCTTGTGGAGTGTTCTCCTTCCTTAAGGAGTGAATGTATGGTGTTGCCCTACCTTAAGGGTTTGATAATAAAGAAGCATTTCTATCTATTTCTATCTTGTTATTCTTGGGTTATTTCTGTTATCATATATTTCTGGTTTAGATCTACAACAGCAGGAGGCAGAGCTCGGTCATATGGGTGATTATTTTGTAGAGTACCAGGCCTATGGGCAGGAGTTCAAGGATGCTCTTTCATTTAGAGATTTTGTTCAGCTCCAGCGGGATTGTAGACCTTGCGACCATCACAGAGGACACCGATATTATCACGATGGAGACACCCACTGCACTGCTAGTAGATTCCACTTGCCTAGTTTGATGGTTCATCAAACAGTTCGGCAAGGTCTTGGGTGGAGACGTTGGACATCTATTTCTAGCTTAAGCAGATGTCAGAGGCAGAGGCCATCAAGGTGGCGACATTACATTTGGATGGTGAGGCCCAGGATTGGTGGTTCCATGGGATGGTTACACTCAGGCATTCCACAATGACGACGTATGCCAAGTTCACCAGGAGACTAATGGAGAGGTTCAATCAAAGGGATCTGGAACAACACTTTGTTGAGATGACGAGGCTCAAATAGACAGGGAGCCCAAAGACCTACACTGCGGACTTTTTGAGAGTTTCAGTGATGGTGCTAGATCTATCCACGGTAGAGAGGATCTACATGTATGTTGAGGGGTTAGCAGAGCCACTTCGTGGTCTAGTTAGATCTGCTAGACCAACCACATTTCAAGATGCTATTAGCAGGACCCGACACTTATAGGATGTCTTACTAAGGACCTAAACACCTTACCCCAAGCGACAGGGTTTTCAGCCTAAGGAGAAGGATGTGAGGATTCCGCCTCCAAAGGGGAATCCAGGACGAGTACAGATTGATGATGATGCCAGGAGGGAGTTGAAGAAGAAGCGATTGTGATTCACCTATCTGGAGCCGTGGGCACCAGGACATAGATGTGGTGCTGGAAAAGCACATTTTATTGAGGTTTTTCGAGAGCAATAGGGAAGATGATGACAAAGATGATGTGGAGGCAGGAGATAGTCATGCTGTACAATTTTCCTTACCACCTCCACCACCAGTAGTAGGTGGTGCAACTTTTGCACCTACCAGAGGAGCCTGTGCAGCATTGCGAGGAGTTCCCAAGTATTTGACACTGCGCATGTGGGGGATAGTACGTGGCCAACGAGTATCAGTTTTGGTTGACATTGGGGCCACCCACAACTTCATCGATGCACAGATGGTTGAGCGGAGAGGTATACAGACAGAGAGCTTCAATGGATTTTCCATTTTGGTGCTAGGAGATCAGACCATGGTGTGTGCTCGATATGTCCCGGAGCTATCAGTGATGATGGGCATCTACACACTCACTGACGACTTCTTCGTGGTCAATATTTTGGACACCAACATAGTACTGGGTGTCTAGTGGCTCATCACTCTAGGGAAGGTCACTACAGATTAGAAGGCCCTAGAGATGGAGTGGGATGATGAGAAGACAGGGAGGCATGAGAAGATATGGGGACAACAAACATACTTGCCTTAGACTATTTCAGCTCATCGGATGGAGGCAGTCTTCCGGAAGGGGGACGTAGAGTGGGCAGTGGAGCTGCATGCATTAGAGACAAGGACTACAGGGAAGACAGTGCACCTAGAGATACAGTCCATCCTTAACTAGTATGCCACAGTATTTGGGGAGATTCCTTCGGGACAACCACCAAACCAGGGGTTTGAGCACACCATTGAGCTTGAGCAAGGCATACAGGTAGTGATTACTACCCCCTATAGGCATCCCAAGGCCTATCGGGATGAGAATGAGCAGGCCATTTAGGACTTGCTGGCTCTTGGGCACATTCGACCGAGCACAAGTCCTTTTGCTTCTTCCATTGTGTTGGTAAAGAAGAAGGACAACACATTGAGGATGTGCATTGACTACAGGGCCCTGAATAAGAAGACGCTGAAGAACAGGTACCCCATACCCAGGATCGATGAGCTGAGAGGAGCACGATTCTTCTCGAAGATTGATTTGAGATCTGGGTACCATCAGATTCGCGTGAGGAACAGGACATTTCCAAGACTGCCTTCAGGTGTCACTATGGACACTTTGAGTTTTTGGTGATGCCCTTCGGGCTAACCAACACCCCAGCTACATTCCAGTCTTGCATGAATTAGATCTTTCGTAGTCACTTAAGGAAGTTTATGTTGGTGTTCTTTGATGATATCCTCATTTACATCAGGACTTGGGAGGAGCATCTCTAGTACATTGAGACAGTATTGCGCATCTTGGTGGAGCAGCAGTTCTATGCCAAGCTCTCCAAGTGTGAGTTTGGGTTGATGGAGATTTTATACTTGGGACACATCATAGGTGTGGATGGAGTGAGGGTCCATGAGGAGAAGATCAGGGCCATCAGAGATTGGCCAAAGCCGAGAAATGTGACAGAACTTCGAGGATTCATTGGCATTTTCACTTACTATCGGAAGTTCGTCAAGGGTTTCTCACAGCTTGCTGCACCCCTGACAGATTTGACAAGGAAGGGGGCATTCAATTGGTTGGGTACAACGTAGCAAGCCTTTGACAGGCTCAAGGAGATTATGATAGCTTCCCAGTGCTTGCATTGCCGGATTTTACGCAGCCATTTGTTTTGGAGTGTGATGCGTCAGGATAGGGGATTGGTGCAGTGTTGATGGAGGGAGGTCACCCTATAGCCTTTGAGAGCTGGAAGCTCCTTCCGTACGAGAGGTTGTATTCTATATACAACAAGGAGATCTTGGCCATCATGCATGCATTAGCCAAGTACCGACAATATTTAATGGGTAACAGGTTCAGGGTGAGGATTGATCACAATAGCCTCAAGTTCTTTTTGGAGCAAAAGCAGTTGCAGGAGAGGCAGCAGAAGTGGATCAGTAAGATCCAAGCGTATGACTTTGACATTGAGTATGTTAAGGGTACGAACAACATGGCAGCAGATGCCCTTTCACGTAGACCAACCACATTGTCTCTTATGAGCTTGGACGCAGACTGGAGGGCTTGACTCCTAGTAGAGTACTCCAAATATAGATTTGCATGTGAAGTTCTGGATGGGTAGGTGATGGATGATAGGTACAGGGTGGTTGATGAGATCATCTACTACAGGGACAGGATCTTCTTGATTGAGGGATCTCAACTCAAGAAGAAGATGCTTTAGGCATCACATGATTCACCATTGGTAGGTCATCAGGGGTTCACCAAAACCTACAGGACCATTAGAGAGAGGTTCTCATGGAAGGGCCTCAAGGAGGATGTACTCCAGCATGTTCGAGAGTGCAATGTTTGCTAGAGGAACAAGAGGGAGATGAACCATCCAACAGGACTATTGCAGCCTCTTCCCATTCCAGAGGGGAAATGGGAGTGTATTTCGATGGACTTCATCACAGGGTTGCCCATGGTACAGGGCAAGGATTGCATCTTTGTCGTCGTTGATCAGATGACAAAGTACTCACACTTTTTTGCCATATACGCACACTACATAGCAGCGCAGGTGGCCGAGATGTTCTTCGGAGAGATTTTTAGGTTACAAGGTTTTGCCAAGACCATCACCAATGACAAGGACAACTGTTTCATGGGCGGATTTTGGCAGGAGCTTTTTCGGTTGGTGGGGACACAGTTGACTCCGAGTACCAGTTATCACCACAAATAGACAGACAAACAAATATAGTTAACAAGTGGCTGGAGGGATACTTGCGTAACTATGTCGGTGGGCAGTAGCGAGCATGGCTGAAGTGGTTGCATCTGGGAGAGTACTGCTACAAACTACACATCACATGTCCATCGGTATGTCACCATTCTATGCTTTGTATGGATATCATCCTTTATCTTTTGCTGGCGTGATGTTTGGTGCTAGCAAGGCTCCGAGAGCCAATATTTGGATCCAAGAGAGTCAAGATATTCTCCGAGCTCTCAAGGATAATATGGCTACAACGCAGAAGCAACAGAAGCTGTATATTGACAGGGGTCGGGTGGAGAGACAGTTTGAGGTAGGAGACTTGGTCTACTTATGGTTACAACCATACTGACAGTCGTCACTGAAACAGAAGGGGGTTGAAAAGCTCAAGCCCCACTTTTATGGGCCATACAGGGTGATACGTAGGATTGGATAGGTTGCATATGAGTTGGAACTACCCCAAGGCGGTAAGATTCATAACGTTTTCCATGTATCATGCCTGAAGAAGGCATTGGGACAGCATGTGACAGTGATAGATGAGCTACCACCCGCGGATGATGAGGGGCATTTGGTGTTGCAGCCAGAGGCTATTATTAATACTAGGGAGAGGTAGCTACGAAGCAAGACGGTCCAGTAATTCTTCGTGAGGTGGAAGAATTTGCCGGATGAGGATGCCACTTGGGAGAGTGAGAAAATTTTGCGACATCCATCACTTCAGTTGCTTGAGGACAAGCAACATTTTGCCAGGGGAGATTGTAATATTCCTAATTAGCCATGGCTAATTAGAATATTCAATTTTGCTTAATTTTGCCTTCTATAGTTATTTGTAAATAAAAAGGAGAGGAAAAGGGGACAAACTCACTTTTAGAATAAAAAGTCACTTCCTAGGTAGCACAACGTTGTGACTTAAATGGGAGCCAAGGGGACCAAAGGACCACGCAAAGATGAGGCCCACGTAGACACTTAGAGGGACTGCGCAGATGGGAAAAGGAACACATGGCAAGAGGAGATTACGTTGGAGGAGGTGAGCCTTGGGATTGAGTGAGGCCAATTCTATAAACGAGAGAGGAGCCTCCTCATTTTTTTATTCAACTATGAGCATTTGAGCTAGTCACTTTGGCTTGGAGCACGCTGGCTATTTAGCTTGTCTGTAACACTGTTTAGTGCACTGAGTGTCTCCGTTTGGAGATCTCACCCTTAGCCCCGGGGGACTTCAAGTGCCTACTCGAGCAAGGTAGTTTCAGCTGTCTCTTTGTAGTAGTTTTGATCTTTGGCATTGAGGTGGAGCTGAGCATTGGAGGACTGCACAGTCTTGAGAGAGAGGGACGCAGTTTTTCTGGGAGCAGTTCCAGATTGGGGGTTTGTGGAGGAGTTGAGCTGGGAGATTGAGCAAGAGATCAGCTCTTGCAGATTGGAGGAGTTTGGCAGAGTTTCAAGCAGTATTTTGGAGGATTCTAATCAGGGGCAGCACAGAGCCTTGAGGGATTGCGTGATTCCCCAAGGGGGCGATTTTCGGGGGTTGGCCATTTCAGAAACGCTTTCTGGGTTTTTTGGGTTTTCTGAGTAAAGGGTGATTCTAGAGTTTCAACATTTTCTTAAGAGGGGAATAGCCCCAAATCCTCATTTCATTTCCAACAGCAGCAACATCATGACAGTTTCCTAGCAGCATTCACGCAGTTCAGAGAGAGGCCATTCCTTTGCTATTCTAAGTGTATTTATTCACTTGCCTAGTGCAAGTTGAGGTGCCATCTTTTTTTATCACCTCTTGTACTTGTTCCATTACTAAGTATAATAAAATGGCTTAGCATTTCTCTCTGCATTTCTCGAGTCTCTACTTATATTTCATGTTTACATTATTATATGTTGCACCATTGTTATTTTTATCATTTTGAGTTTCCCTATTATTATATCATTGTGCATATTTGGTTGGAGTTTAATGGGGTTTTGGGGAATATCTTTGAAATGGGATATTACAATGATAAACGATATATAATCGATAATTGAATAAGTGAATTGATATACAAAATCATGTGATGTGTATAAATATATATTGTATGGTCACATACATGAACAATTTAGTGAACAATATGTTTACCCAGTTGCATAGGTTCAAGTCTCTAAAGGCATGTTGTAACGGGCTAGTTTGTGGCATTTACAAAATAGTTATATTTGATGTAATAGTAGCAAAACATCTATCAAAGTTACCAATTCTCCAAAAAATTTCGTTCTAGTTAAAAAAGAAGAAGTATGTATTGTCCTCAAAGAATAAGTGTTGCAGGGCAACGTAATCTATGCCATTGAAATTAAGGATTATGTTTCTAGAAAGCTTGCATATAGAATTTGGTAGCATGATACATATAAAACATACTATGAAATATTTAAAATAATATTAATATAATATGGAGAAGATTAATATATATCTTTCGTATCTGTAAAATAACATAAAATGATTATTCTATGATTTTTTTATACAAAACACAATTGTATCGATGATTATATGACAAAATTTGATAATTTATATCCCTATATATATTATAATTCAATTACAAATAGTAACTTCAGTAGAACTTGTTCGAATCACATTTACATTATGTGCATATACAATTAAATGGATGTCACATTTCTATAGATTTGAATTACAAATTGTTTAGTACAATGCACAAATACATAGTGTTGGTTAACTTGACATGGCACTAAACATGATGCTAGAGTTTTGCTAAGATTAATAATGTGAAAATTGTGAGGGATTTTTCTTGGACTTATTTTGGCCTAAACATTGAACAACCATTGACTATTTCATAATTTGTTGTTGAGGTTTTTAAAAAGAGATGAAGAAATAATATTTATTAATGATTCTTTCATTTTTCTAAAAAAAATGATACTATGTCTAATAATTTTGAAAAATAATAGAGAAAGTAGGAATTCAAGTATAGTGAAGAAGAGCTAATGTCTAATTATATAAAAAATTCAGTGTAAAATTTAGGATTTCAATAAATGATAAAATTAGAAGGACTACTCAAAATCAAGAGTAAAATAGAAATGAAATAACTTGAATGTCTCATCTATTTGATTTATATATAAATTAGTTATAAAATTGGATCATAAAGAATAAAGGAAGTATACATATAAGAGGTCATGCTTTGTTATTGTTAATTTACATGGATGATGTTGTTTTACTAATAAATGGTAAAGATACTTTTGATAAACATATAATAATTTCATATAATAGGGACATTTTCTTCTTACTAACAACAATATTTTTATGTGGTTGTTTGAGCTATAAAGTTAGTGAGAATTCCCGAAAGAACTTTATCTATTCTATAAATAGTAAATGAAAAAAATTAGTAACAACAACCATTTATATAGTTGTTGTATGGATTATAGATATAGTTGAAGAGTCATGGAAGAAGGTTGAAAATATTGACAAAATGTGTTTAGTAAAATAATTATGTAATAAAATAGAAATTGGTTAGAGAAACATTAATTTATTATATATGTTATCAAACTTAATCATAAAAATAATAATAAATACAAATACAAATTATTTACTCAAATAAAAATTAAACAAAGGTTATATGTCTCACATAGAAGGTTAGGAAATCTATAAATAAATCTTAACTAATAATACATCTAAATGAAAATTTATATACATAAAAATATGTACTTTATAAAAAAATGAAAAAATTGAGAATTGTAACGAAACATCTCAACTAACAATACATCTAAAGGGGTCTGGGGTAGCTCAAGCGGCAAGTCTCACTGAACCAAAGAACCAAAGATCTTGGGTTCAAATCTTGTGCTACCCTCCCCAGTAAGGGGGTGAATAATGGACATGTAAAAGAGTCCTACCAAAATACATCTAAAGGAAAAATTATATACATTTAAATTTCTGTAACTTAATTATTATTGTTCGATGGTCAAATTTATGAGTGACTTCTAAAAACAGAATTCAAAGAATTTTGGTGGAAAAAATGTATATATTCTTTTTTATGACCATATTTGAATCTATTGCTTCCCATTTTCAAGCACAACATCACCAATATTAATTTAATTTTAGAAAATGTTTATTCGGAATTGGATTTATTTACATAATTACAAAATGTCTTAAAAAAGGTGGAACTATTGGAACTAGTGTTTAATGTGATAATGAAATGAAACCCACTAGCCTTACATAAAACTAATAAATCAACATCTTTTCTATTGTCTTGGCAGTGTTCATAAAGATGAACAATAACAAAATATTGACTACTATTATTACATTAAATACAATTATTTCAAAAGAGAAATAACATGTTTCCAAAAACTTCAACCCACCTCCCTACAAAAACAAATTATTTACCAAACCACTAAAATTAAAATCTTTTAAAATTATTATTTATAAAGAATTTATAATAAAAAATAAATATAATTAATGTTATCTATTTAATTATTTCATGCTTTGTATAAATAAAGTTAAATTCCATTTAAAAATTAACTTATAGAAAATTATAACTCCATGACACTAATCCAAATATCAATGAAAGACACCAATATTCATAACACTATCATGTAATAATGAGATAATTGATTGGTAAGTGAAAAAATTAAATTACATGTATAGTTATACTTTGAACAAATAAGATTTTTTTGAGATCTTAACAACATATTGATACACAATATATAACCAAGTGTCTTACAGTTTGAAATGTGCTATAAACTAGAGTTTCCAAATTGTAAGAGTAGTAGAAAACTACAACAATGTTTCAGGATCAACAACCCCATAACCAATAACCAATAATTTATGCAATTCCCTAATTTTCAAAATTTCAAGAAGTTATATGTTTGAGATGAAAGCCTTAACATAATTCTTTTGCATTATAGTACAATTTTGAATGCATTTATGTACTAAAAAATTAGACCGAGACCTACTCGAAGCGAGTTAAAGTTAGGTTTGTAGCGAAATCTAACACTATAGAATGATAACTATCTATATGAACTAACACAAAGAACTGAAAATTAACTAGTATTTGCATATTACAATGTAAAAAAATGTCGATGATGTTAAATAGGGGCACATACATTAAAGAGAGGGGAAAGCTACTATAGTTAACTTTTCAAAATTCCACGTGAAAGATTTCTACATTGTTGGCCTAAGAATCTCCACTATTATCTCATAAAACTAAGTGAAAAAAATAACTACTTTTGAGATAGATTCCAACTTTATATTTATTATCATTACTAAAATATTTTAAAATATTTCGAAAAAATTAAATCTTAATTAATAATTAAATTATAGTTATAATATTTTTATGTCAAAATAGATACCACCAAATTGAATTTAACTTTCTAACATAATACAAATGGACAAAAAAATACACACAAAATCACTTTTTAAATTAATATAATTTAAAGTTATTATGCATGTGACAGATAGTGGAAGCATGTGCGTTAAAATATTCCATCGTTGCCTTCCTGTGAGAATGACAATACATATCCCTAATTCATTGAACAACATTACGTCTCAACAAGATTTCAACAACATCTTATCTCTGCCATGTAAAATAAGAAATTAAGATTTCATCTTGAATCAACCAGGACGACAATAATTGGTATGATCGGATCTTCAAACAATAATTCTTTTCCTAGTTTTCCATGGCTTATTCCAAACTCGGCCCTCAGAATAACTCCGGCAGTCATTTTAACTCCGGCAGTCATTTTGTCCATATATTTGGTGATCTCAATTTCACAAGGGCTCCTCTTGCACTTGGTATAATCTCGCCCCATTCATCTACCAATTCTTCGTACATTTAGACATGATCCAAACGGATGTCTGTGGAGGTTTAGAAATATAAAAACCTTCACTCAAATTATTAACTTGTAGATTGTTATAAGGGCATCGACGTTATGGTATTGCTGAGATTCATCGAATAAAATAGGAGGAAAATAAACCAGGTGAATAAAAGATCATTTTCGTGTGGCTATGATGTATATATAAAAAAACAGGATTATATATTGAGAGTATATGAAGAGTATATAAAATAGAAAAGCAATGAAGAAAAAATTTCTTCAATGAGATTAACCTAAAAGCTATTTCTACCAATATGCTTAATTTTTCTTTACTTTTCATATTCACCTTGAGCTTCTCCATAACCTTGAGCTTCTCCATAGTAAAGGCAGGCACAACGATTCGACGCTGGTGAGACCACTCTTCACCATTAACAACAAACGAACTTCTCCCGAGCACATTTGACAACATTTTCT
Source organism: Pinus taeda (assembly GCA_000404065.3). NCBI lineage: Eukaryota > Viridiplantae > Streptophyta > Pinopsida > Pinales > Pinaceae > Pinus > Pinus taeda. Next base: position 138,011 of record APFE030273520.1, on the reverse strand, counting down.
GGTCCAGAGGAGACTTTCCACAGTCATTCACGTGCTTGGAAGATAAAAGTTGTTGAATCAATTCTGCATCGGTAATAACCATTTTTAGTTGATAAACCAAATTAGATCACAAACTTCTCACCTGCAAAAAGTAATTGAATTTCAAATCTATAATTGCAACAAACAAATAAACAAACAATCCATTAGCAACATATGCCATAAAAATTACTTGTGACAGTACCATATCTCCTAGACCACTCAACCATATAAGGGAAAGCTCTCTTTTTGAAATCGTGATGTACAAAGGCCATGTCTGTGTGCAACTCCTCCTGTATCGTGCTCGCAATATCCGATCATAAATCTTCGGGTAGGGCCTTCGAATCCCTGTTTTTTCAGCGCTCCACAAATATTTGAAGAAGAAACGTAGCAGAAAAGGGGACATAGTGTGGAAAATAGACCATTGATACCACCTCCCGAGATATCCATGAGGAAATGTGAGATTAGCTCCACTTGCATGTTTATCGCTTGTGAACATGTGTAGGCAATCGTCTGTACTCTAAAAATTAGTTGAGAACCGAATTGAGTAGCGTTTCTGATGAATCCACACTGCAAGCCTCGGAGCAGGGCCAGACACGGCGTAGGCCAAGCAATTGTATCTGCATTTCTGGTCACATGCCGGAGTACAATCCAAAGACTGATACATCCTGACCGGGCACTCATGGCTATATGGCACACAAAGACCTTTAACGAGCTTTAGAAAATACTTTCATACGCGCGAGACAATGACAAATATTCATAAGAACCCTCTTGACACTACAAAGTCTTGAAAATTTCAGGCATTATATCGATTGGAAAATTTGTAGAATAATTCGATTCCCCATCAACCGTCTGCAACCCACGAGCCTAGCAGAGACACCGCAGATAAAATAATCTCACACTGCTAGAGCAAAAAACTCGAAATTTTTGGGCGCCAGTTATCACCAAACCCGATCAAGACCCTATCACCAAACCTAATGATCCCTCACAACGTTCTCACAATGATCCCACAAGCATGGAATTTCACTCTTAAACAGTACAACCGTTACTATTGAAAACAATAAATTTTTTTCCCACAGTGAGAGTTTATGGTCTATCATTTATCTGACGATGCCCAACGAACAATGGTGTCACGAACCCCCATTCTTATATAAATACATGCTAATATTGTAAAATAAATTTTTTTCCTTATGTACGCATAGATGGTAAATATTACATTTTGTTGGTCAACTCTTCTTTGAATATTTATGCCACCATTCTTATAATTTTAAGTTGGAACAATATCTCACCAACCTTATACCTTGTCATTGTTTAACATTTGGGATTTTTTTTTGTGTACCATATGGTTTGTTAGGGGTGCGACAACACTTCATTTCCCTTTTTATTAATTGTCAACTCTCCGAGAGTTGAACATCTGGCCCTCTCCTCGTGTTTTGTTTCCTTTCCGTCCCGATATTTCCTTTGGCGGTAGCTGTTGCCATTAATCTAGCAGAGGAGGTACTCGTGTCTCGGGATTCGAGATTTGATCAACGGAGGTGATCCGTTCTCCAAATTGTTATGGTAGCTTTACATGGAATTGTCTAGGGTTTTAAACTTCATTTGTTGCGAGGGTTGGCCTCTAGAGGTTCCTCTGCTTGCTGTTTCGCACCAGGGATACTTGTTTGCATTTTTTGGGTTGAAGGCAAGGCCGAGCGTCGCCTAAGCACAGTGACATAGGTATCTCCTTAGCGCGCTCCTTCTCTGATACCTTTGAACCAGGTATTCATGCACTAATTTAAGCATTCACCTTCGAATGGACCACTGTTTGGGGTTCAATTGATGTAATTTTCCTAAATTAATTCTCTTGTTTGAACGATGCAGGGTTTGGGCAAATCCACACCGTGGATTATGGAGCGCCAACAGTCCTGTTGGGTATTTGGATTTCTACTTTCCGGGTATGGTTCCCTTAAGACCCCTACTGTGTTAAAAAGAGTTGGAGGATGGGGTGCCAGTTCCCACGATTGAATATTTGTTTGTTCTTGTCAGGTTGCTCATTGAGTCCTCTGTTTGAAGAAATGGTTTCACTGTAACGTTTCCTCTGCGGAGAGGGAAACTGTGGTTACCGTTCCATGAGGCATCGAACTTTATGAATTTATATATTTTTATCGTTCTTATTTTGTTCGGGAACTTCCAGTTCTGGGTGATTTAACATGTAATATTATGTACTGTTTTATTAACATATAAACACAGTCATATATGAATTCTCGGTCATATATTGAGAAAAGGATTCGTTGTATACTTTGGACTTCTCGTTTAATCAGCTGCGCACTCCGATTATGATGACCATATGAACATATTTATGTTGTCGTTTAACTCTTGTATTCTTTTCTCGATATGGTTAATGGGTTTTGATAATTTATTTTTGTTTTGTTTATAACGAAGCACAAGATTGCTCGGATGTATCACCCACCTAATTTTCCACTAGTGCTCTGTTCTATTTGTGAAAGAATTGAGTTATATGAACTCTTGCGCATGCTAGCGCTCTGAGATGTTCTGGGTTATTTATTAGTCCAGCAGTGGTGAGTCTTGTCGACGTCTCTGTATTTTCTTATTACCCTATTGTATATATGTGGACCGTGAGCCATACGTCGCAGCTATGCGTGTAAAAGAGTTATATATCCTCCAAGTTGATTTTCTTGCATAGTTAAGAGTTTCATGCTATGAAAGTTTATGTATGTGATTTGTCATATTTGGAACTACTCGATGATGGATTCGACTAGGCATGGGAAGGTCTGATGACTCTCTGACGGTCTTTGTTCTATTTTACATGATGAATCTCTGACGGTCTTTGTTCTATTTTACATGATACTACAGGTACTACACTCTAATTGTCTATTTGCTATTGTCCGACATTATATGCGGAAATGATTAATTATGATGAGAGTTCTATATTGTTAACTCCTCTTCTGCTTTACTTTACAGAGCAGGAATTTACTGTACTTTATCAAAATTATTGAGTCTAGATTTCTATATAGTTAATCTTAACTTTTCTCTTTACTTGATATCTAATTCTTTACCATTTTACTGCTGTTTCCAATTTAATAATTGAACAGACCAATGAATAATTCCTCTTTTTCTTTCCTTCCCTTTTTATAAACCCTCAGGTTGTTCTGCTACTGGATTTAAGAGGCCGCGTGTGTCCTTATAGATGCCTGCAGCCACTTTAATCCTAAGGCACCACCTATTCTTTTCATTTAAGTGACCCATCGTTTTACAAAAATAGGGTTTTTCCGGAGAGCACATTCTTACAGATTGTAATCAAGCCCTCAACCGAGGTAATCTAACTATAAGTCCGATAACAAAATAGTATACTTACCTGTACTGCTATACGCACAGTTTTCCCACTTCTCCTGAGTTCGGGAAACTGGTTTCCAGCTTGTCTTTCCTCCCGTCCACGAGACCCGTCTGAAAGACCGAGTCTCCCCCCAAGCTTATTTGCCAGACCACTGCCTTCAGCAAATTTTAATGCACCTCGGTGCTCATGCTATCTAGTCCTCACCAGACTTAGCATAATTCGCTCTTTTCCTTTTTCCCTGTATGTTCCTCTAACAACCCAGTTCTTTTCTTCCTCCCATTTTACTATGGAAGAAAAGGAAAACAATTAGGGTTTTCTTGGCAACCGTTTTCTTTAAATCATCAAGAAAAGAAAACAACTTCCCCATGAGAAGTTATCATATTTGATTTATTCAATCCACTCTCAATTATAAATTAATAATATTTATAATTATATAATTTTTTTGAAAGTAAAAATAATTCTTGTTCAATGTTTTACCCATGATGGTAACAATATAAAAGTTATTTATAAATTTTTCGGGGTCATTACATCTCCTCCCCCTGAAATTGGACATCGTCTCAATGTCTCTCAGCCATAAACAGCCTTGGATAGGTCCTTCTCATCAATGCTTCATCTTCCCAAGTGGCCTCCTCAGGACCATAATGTCGCCACTGCACTTTAACTTGGGTAATAGCTCGTCTCCGCAGCTGCACTTCTCTCCGGTCGAGGATGCTCAGTGGCTCGACCAGAACCTCTCCTTCCGGCTCGACCTGCCACATACAAAGTTCTAAGTTAGTTTTTTTTTTTTTAAATTCTTTTGCCAGGCTCATTGTAATCAACAATTCCCACTTGAATATCATGCCATTTGATCACATGTATAGGATCATAGAAATATTTTTTTAACAAGGAAACATGGAAAACATTGTGAACCCGAATGTGGCTTGGCAAGGCGAGTTGGTACGCCACTGGTCCGATCCTTGCCAAGACTTAGAATGGTCGACAGTATTGGGGTGCTAGTTTGGCACACCAGCTCCACTGCAAGGTACTCCTTTTGGCTTGAATCTTAATATAAACATGGTCTCCAACGTAGTATTCCTTGAATCTTCTTTTGCGATCAGTAAAATTTTTCTGTCTGTCTTGAGTAGCTTTCAAATTGGCGTGTACCTTTTTCACCATATCTTCCATTTCCTTAAGCATTTCCGGTGCTAAACTCAGCCTATCTTTGGGTCCACCCTAGCTTGAAGGTGTGCGACATTTCCGACCGTACAAAACCTCGAAAGGACTCATTTGCATTGAGGTATGATACCCATTATTATATGCAAATTCCACTAAGTGTAAGTATTCTTCCCACAGCATAGGTTGCTGCATTACATAAGCCCTTAGCATATCCTCTACCACTTGGTTTACTCATTCTGTTTGTCCATCGGTTTGAGGATGATACGCAGTGCTAAAGTTCAGCTGAGTTCCCAGTTCAGCGAATAACGTTCTCTAAAAGGCGGATGTAAATTTCACATCACAATTTGAAATTATTGTCTTTGGAAGCCCATGTAATCTGAACACATTCTACATAAAGATATGAGCGATTTGTGCAGCCCTATACGTGGATTGCACAGGTACAAAATGTGCAGCTTTACTCAACTTGTCTACAACCACCATAATGGAGTCATTGTTTTTCTTTGTCTTGGGCAATCCAGTGATAAAATCCATGGAAATGGTTTCCCATTTCCATTCTGGAATAGGTAGTGGTTGTAATAATCCGGCTGAGTGCTAATGTTCTGCTTTAATTTGTTGGCATTCTAAGCACCGTGCCAAGTACTCAGCCACGTTCTTCTTCATCCCCGGCCAAAAGCAATCTTTCCGAATTGCTGTGATCATTCTCTGATAACCTGGGTGACCCACGTAATGGCTAATGTGGAATTCATCCAATATCAGATTTTTAATACTATTTTGGTTTGGTACATATAATCTTTTCTTGTAGTAGAACATTCTTTATCATCCAACTCATATCCTTGCTGATTTTTCTCATTGGAGGACTGTTGTAATTGCTGGTATTCAGTATCTTGTTCTACTGTTTTCTCTATCATTTCCCTGAAAGGACTCTTCCATCCACTAATGGAAATTTCATACAAATTTTGTACCTTTCGACTTAAGGCATCTGCCACTCGATTTTCTTTTCCCTGTAAATGTTTAATGTCAAAGTCAAAACCTCTTAAGAAATCTACCCACCTTGTTTTTCTAGCATTTAAAGTGGGATGGCTAAAATAATTTGTCAGACTGTGATGGTCGGTTAGCAATAAAAACTTCCTGCCCATAAGATAATGCCGCCACATTTTTAAGGCATGTATGAGGGCAGCCAATTCTAAATCGTAAGCAGAGTATTTCTGCTCGTGCTCTTTTAGCTTCCGAGACTCGTATGCAATCACTTTAGCTTCTTGCATTAATACACCTCCCAAACCTTCTTTGATTGCGTCGGTGCATACAACATAATCCTTATCAGGATCATCGATACTCAAAATGGACGCTGTGGTGAGCAGATGTTTTAACTGCTCAAAGCTTTTATGGCAGTTTGGGGTCCATTGGAATGCTTTCCCCTTTTTCTGCAATGAAGTGATGGGGAAGGCCACTTTGGAGAAGCCTTCCACAAATCGTCTATAATACCCGACTAATCCCATGAAGGACCGGATATCTGCTACATCCTTGGGTATGGGCCACTCCATTATAGCCTTTATCTTTTCTGGGTCCACTGCAATCCCTTCCCTTGTAATTACATGACCCAAGTACTGGATTTCTTCCTTGAAGAAATCACATTTACTAAACTTGGCATATAACTCATGTTCTCGAAGGGTCTATAGCACCATTCTGAGATGTTCCTAGTGCTCCTCTTTGGTGCAAGAATATATCAATATATCGTCAATAAATATCAGTACGAATCAGTCCAGATATTGATGAAATATGCTGTTCATTAGACACATAAAGGTCGCAGGGGCGTTCGTTAGTCCGAAAGGTAATACTACAAATTCATAATGACCATACCTTGTTCTGAAAGCGGTTTTAGCAATGTCTTCTTCTTTAATTCGGATCTGACGATAACTTGATCGCAGATCAATCTTGGAGAACACCATTGCACCTTTCACTTGATCAAACAGTTCATCAATCTGAGGTAACGAATATTTGTTTTGATGGTCAGCTTATTCAGCTGACAGTAATCAATATACATCTGCAAGGTTCCGTCTTTTTTCTTAACAAATAATACCGGGGCGCCCCATGGAGACACGCTGGGCCGAATATAGTTTTTATCCAGTAATTCTTACAACTGCATTTTTAATTCCATTAATTTGGGCACACTCATTCTGTAAGGTGCTCGTGACACCAGGGCTGCACCTGGTACCAATTCAATGGTAAAGTCTATATTCCTTTTTGGTGGTAATCCAGGAATCTCTTCCGGAAACACATCTGTAAACTCTCGTATCACAGGCATACCATCCATTGTTGCTGTTTTGTCCTTAGAATCAGCATATCCCACTTGGATAGCATAAATCTGACACCGTTTTCAGATACATTTTGCTAGTTGGGTTGCAGTTATTGGTCGGATCTGCACGGGTCGCTTAATTCCCTGCATTTCCTTCCTAACTCCGTGCTGATCTCTGTAATATATAATCTTGGTTTTGCAGTCCACTAAAGACCAATTCCTTTCCAACCAGTCCATCCCGATCAAAACGTCATATGAACCAAGGGGGAGTACATTTAAATCAGCCATTACTGGTTGTCCAGCTATGGTAAAGGAACAGTCATTGATTTTTTCCATTACTCACCTCTTGGCCCCAGTAGCCAATTGTACTAGCCAAGGGGTTTTGAATTTAACAGGATGTAAATTACAACGTTCTACTATTTTTGGACTTACATAACTTAGTGTAGCCCCTGGGTCAATTAAAACAGTTATGGTAAAGTCTGAGATTTTACCTTCAAATTCAACCATGATTGGTTGATATTCCGCTTGTCGATCATCCAGAGCTGCATTAACTCTTGGCACGCTACGTCCAACCTTGCCAACCATTGAAGCTTCATGAATTTGGGATAGTTGTTCAGTTCCCTTATGTTGTGGGCAGTTTTTGACGTAATGTGGCCCTCCACAACCCCAGCACTGCACCGGGGGTCTTGCTGTCCCTTCACTGTCCAATCTTGCATGCTGCTCACTAACCCTGGACTCATTTACTGTCTTGAATTTAGATGCAGTTCTTGATGTAATTCTATTGTTCAGTCATTTGCCATTCCCCTTTCTTCCGCCACTCCGATTTCCTTTGTTGCTTCCGATTGACTTGAAACTCTTTTTCTCATTCCATTTCCTACCAGCAGCTTCCCCTTTTTGCTTACTTTGTTGATAGCAAATTCTGGCTTTACGAATTGCCTCATCCATTGACTTTGGATTGTCAAAGTCAATCCTCTCCCGCATATACGGTGGAAAACTGCTAACAAATCGTTGCACTTTCACCTTTTCCTCCCTTATATATGGTAAATAGCGCAGCAAGGAAGTAAAACGGGTGATAAATTCGTCCATGGTCTACTGCCCCAACCGCAAATCATGGAATTCTCTTGCCTTTTCATCATAGAAGCGTTCAATTAAATACCTCTCCTTAAAATACCTTTGGAAATTTTCCCAAGTAATAGTCTTCTTGGTTACTCCCTTTACAATTTTAACTTCTTCCCACCATAGGGTAGCTTTTCCCTGCAGCTGGAAAATAGCCAATCACGCCTTAAGGTTATTATCGTACTCATACAACTGGAAATACTTGTTCATATTGATCAACCATGCTTCAACTGCTTCTTTTTGTTCCCCGTCAAAGTGCGGTGGTTTAATCTTACGAAACTCCCCTTGTAACTCCACCCTTTGCCTTTTTGAGGTTTGTTGTTCAAACACATTATCAGAACATTCCTCCTGTTCTTCTGATCGTTTAGGAGGCACATGATGGTTCTGTTCTTTTGATATTCTCTGTTGTTTCGTGCTAGGATTAATTGGTGGTTGGTTCTGTCTGTTAGACAAACTTTTTAAAATTCTTTCTTGTTCCATCGTTAATCGTGCATTGTCCTCACGCAACCGAGCCATCTCATTATTCAGTTCCTGCACTATTTCCAGAATCGCCTTGTTTGTATTTCGGGCTTCTTCCCCCAGTTGTACCCATAATTCAGGGTTATTTTCGGGTCCATGTGCTCCTTGTCCCATTGCATATCTGCGAGATGTACTATCTGTCCTCCTTATGTTGCAATCCCTTGAATTCCTAATCATGTACTAGATCATAAAATTTAATGACACAATGAGAGGATATTAGTGTACTAATCAGTAACTATACAGGTAAACATATTTTTATTATAGATAACACCTCTATATGCCACCTCTATCTTGCCCAGAGGCCTCATTTTGGTAACTGGGCTCTGATACCACATGTCACGAACCCCCATTCTTATATAAATACATGGTAATATTGTAAAATATTTTTTTTTTCTTATGTACACATAGATGGTAAACATTACATTTTGTTGGTCAACTGTTCATTGAATATTTATGCCACCACCCTTATAATTTTACATTGGAAGAATATCTCACCAACCTTATACCTTGTCATTGTTTAACATTTGGGATTTTTCTGTGTACCATATGGTTTGCGCTGGCGGTGCGACAACAATTCATTTCCCTTTTTATTAATTGTCAACTCGCCAAGAGTTGAAAAACTGGCCTTCTCCTCGTGATTTGTTTCCTTTCCGTCCCGATATTTCCTTTGGCGATAGCTGTTGCCATTAATGTTGCAGACGAGGTACTGGTGTCTCAGGATTCCAGATTTGATCAACAGAGGTGATCTGTTCTCCTCCATCGAACGATCAGAAATTGTTATGGTAGCTTTACATGGAATTTTCTAGGGTTTTAAACTTCATTTGTTATGCAGGTTGGCCTCCAGAGGTTCCTCTGCTTGCTGTTTCACACCAGGGATACTTGTTTGCGTTTTCTGGGTTGAAGGCGAGGCCGAGCGCCGCCTAAGCACAGTGACACAGGTATCTCCTTAGCGCGCTCATTCTCCGATACCTTTGAACCAGGTATTCATGCACTAATTTAAGCATTCACTTTCGAATGGAGCAGTGTTTGGGGTTCAATTGATGTAATTTTCCTAAACTAATTCTCTTGTTTGAACAATGCAGGGTTTGGGCGAATCCACACCGTGGATTATGGAGCGCCAGCAGTCCTACCGGGTATTTGGATTTCTACTTTCCGGGTATGGTTCCCTTAAGACCCCTGCTGTGTTAAAAATAGTTGGAGGATGGGGTGCCAGTTCCCACGGTTGAATATTTGTTTGTTCTTGTCAAGTTGCTCATTGAGTCCTCTGTTTGAAGAAATGGTTTCACTGTAACGTTTCCTCTGCGGAGAGGGAAACTGTGGTTAATGTTCCATGAGGCATTGAACTTTATGAATTTATATATTTTTATCATTCTTATTTTGTTCGGGTACTTCCAGTTCCGGGTGATTTAGCATGTAATATTATGTACTGTTTTATTAACATATAAACACAGTCATATATGAATTCTCGGTCATATATTGAGAAAAGGATTCGTTGCATACTTTGGACTTCTGGTTCAATCAGCTGCGCGCTCCGATTATGATGACCATATGATCATATTTATGTTGTTGTTTAACTCTCATATTCTTTGCTCGATATGGTTAATGGGTTTTGATAATTTATTTTTGTTTTGTTTATAACGAAGGACAAGATTGCTCGGATGTATCACCCACCTAATTTTCCACTAGTGCTTTGTTCTATGTGTGAAAGAATTGGGTTATATGAACTCTTGCGCATGCTAGCGCTCTGAGATGTTCTAGATTATTTATTAGTCCAGCAGTGGTAAGTCTTGTCGGTGTCTCTGTATTTTCTTATTACCCTATTGTATATATGTGGATACCGTGAGACATACGCCGCGGCTATGCCTGTAAAAGAGTTATATATCCTTGTTGCGGGATTTTATCCCCTAAGGCTCTTGGGTGGAACCCTAGTAGACTGAAAGTTGTCTAAATCAAGAAACATGCACACACACAACCATTATGCTAGAAAAAGCTATTTCTAAAGTGAGAAGGACGTACCTCAGGTCCTACGTTTGGGTAGTTCCTCAAGGGTCCAAATCCTTCTTCACGTCCCTTCCGCTCCTTTGCCCTGCAAAAACAACAATTCCAAAGAATGCAATAGTATATGGACAAAGATTTATGTGAAAATCATCTTTATATTATACAAGAAAGGAGTTAGTTATAAACTTTTAGACATCCATTCATACATGAAATTCAAACATGAACATCATTAACATAAAGAAAGAAGCATATTGGGAACAAGACGTGTTTCTTTATTAGACAAATAGAATAGTACAAAAAATAGCAATATCACCTGAACCACTTCTGCAGGCTCAAAGCTCAGCCTCCTTCTGGATTCGTCCCACCTCAAGCCTCTAGTAGGTCTCCTTCCAATACTCACTCCAAGATGTAATAACTAAGGGATGAACATCCAATCATAAGGAAACAAGGGTTTCCTGTACAAAATGGGGGAAGTGCAGAAGGCACAAGGGTCTTCAGACCTGATCAAGGGGAAATCTCAGTATAATAACCTTTCTCTATACTCTCTCCTCCCTTTGGCCTTCCCTTTGGTGTCTTTTTATACCAATTCCAAAGTAGTTTTTTAGTTAGGAATTGGTTTGGGATAGTTGAGGCCACGGGCACTAACAAGTGATCAGCAGGTAAAACCCGCGATCTCCGCCCGAAAATAAGGAGTTTTATAATTTTTTAAGTGTTTTAATACATATACGCGGGTTGGGTATATATGGACCCACGTATACATGCGTTTAACTCAGGGCAATGTCGCGTACAGGGAATAAAACATTGTTTTTTAAATTTGGGACCAGGTCTGGAAGGAGGGGTTGCCCTAGGCTATGAGTGCAACATCACAAACCATAATAGTGAGATTTGGAGCTATAACACTTGATGTAAGGTATGCCGGTTTTCCCATACTATTTTGGTTTTTCCAGTCAAAATTGTATACCATAGTGTTTTCATTCCACAATTTGGCCTTTTCTTCCGTTTTTTTCTGTCCTTTAAGATTTTTTCCTATTAGGATTTAATTTTCGTCTTCACAAAATTTAAAGGATTCATGCTTTTCTGTAAAATTTTCACAAATTGCATGTGTTTTAAGTTCCCTATCTTCGAACCATCCATAGTCCATCATATCTGGTTTGGCTATTTGAAATTTGTATTATTTCCCATCCATGCAAAGGTTTCAAGTTTAGAATAGGGAAATATTGGTGTATTTGCAATGGATGTTATTGCTGCTGCATGGTTTTCTAAATTATATTCAGAACAATATGGAACACTCTTTGTTTGTTTGTTTTTTTTTTTTCGTGTTTAGTATCCCTTTTCTGCATCAGTTTTCCCTTCTTATCTCATTATTGTTCTTGAATTGCATCTCTAGTTGTTATTTCCTGCCCGGCATGTATGTCACTGGTTTTTCCGGTGACCAGAAATAGTTCTCAGGCGTCGTGTTATGTTAAATTTTGTCAGGAAGGTGAACGCGTGTGGGATGTTACAGGCCACATGGGAGGCTATGGTCTTTGTCCCTTTTCCCAAACCTAACACCGCCAAAAATTTTCATCCCACGTCATCCATTTCACAATCTTGATTCTCATCTTTGACATTTCTCTATCCTATTCAGGAAGTTTGCAGTGCAGATTGTATACGTGTTTCCCACAAATGCATATGGCCGTGTACTTACACGATGAATAATTAATAGCCTGTCAGAAGATATATTTGAATTTAAATTATCATTTCAATCTTTCCCCTCATGGCACGAGGCTTTGTCCTTAACATTTAATTATCCCTGTCAGCTTAATCTAATCAAACATGTTTCCTATCTTCCAGATCAAAACAATCCCTACTCGACATATCCTCACTTTTCAAGTAAGCTTTAGTTAAATTTCAAAACTTTAAAATCACATTCATTATATTCACCACGTAGTAACGAGGTCCCACCCTATCCAATATTATACCTTGTCAGTGCACACAAGGTTTCTCTCCTCCTGTACCTTTTTCTTTCTCCTTGAGTCTTGTCATATCTACATTCTCGATTCCATTTTTGACAGTCCATGTGATTCCCATCCTGGTTTTGCTCATGTCTAGAGCCACGATGGATATCATGTCTAACGTGTCTACCTCATCTGCCCTGGTTCGCGCAAAAATTGAAGCATAAATGCTCCATGGTGACTCATGTCACCCGAAAGCCTGGCAATTTACATTGGGTGGAATTAATATTTCCCCACTAGGCTTTCCATCTCATTCTCACCTGGCTGGGGAACATGCACTTCAACGACGTAAACACAAAAAATGTCCCATTAAAACCATTCCGCCTCCCCCTATTATCAACCTTGATAGTGCCACCCTAGTGGATCGAATTACCAGTTTACAGAAACATGCATTAGTCGACTGTTGGTACTTCTCATATATGGAGGATTCCCAAATGTGAAACTGGCTTGGTACAAAATGGAAATCCTTGTTGGGATACTTCCCTATGATAGTTAGACTCATGAACAATTGGTACAATTTCCATTTCCTGAGTAAGGAGGATCTAGAGACCATTAAGTCAATTCTCTGGGTTCATGGCAGAAGTTTCCTTGCCCTTCATAATTAGTACATTGGATATAATCCACTGCTTAATACACCTTCTAATAAACTCTTATGGGTTAAATTACCGAGTCTTCCGATAGAATTATGGACAAAGGATGCTTTAACTTATATCGAAAATGCCATTGGAAAATTTGTTTATGTGGATCCGAAATGTTTGGGTGCAAAGGACCAAAGAGTTGCCTGCATCCTAATTGAGAAGGAGTACCGTGGTGGGTTTCCTGATCACATTAATCTCCATTGGGGGGAAACCAATCTCAGTCAGAGATTGGACTTTTGGGGGGTACCTTTTCGTTGTTCAACCTGCCATAGTACATGACATCTTCAAGATCAGTGCCCATTTCATCCAGGAGGCTGCCTACAAGGTAGGAAAATACTAAACAAGTCAAAGAAGACTTTCGCTGCAAAAGAACGGACCAGAAATATTGCTCAGAAGATGGCATCATATGAGAAAGCGACACATCCAGGTATTTCTCTCAGTTCTTTTCCCCAAATTTCTCATTTTGTAGACTTTAGGGGTATCTCCCCTATTCCTGTTCCATCTTCGCCCTACAGTCCTCGAAAGACTGAGTCACCTTTTTTGGATTGTTCAGCTCATCTAAGCTCTTCTCCTCTGCTTGAACCTATCCCTTGCCAGGAAATTACCTCCCCTTTACCATCCTCTCACCCTTACTACAATATTCTATCATCATCTCACATCACCTTTGTACCCGCTCCTACACCTTCCTCCCCTAAGGTCACTTGCAAAATAGAAGGCAAGAACCTTGCCTTTCTGTTACCCCTCTTAACTCTCCTGTCTCATTGTCTCCTAACTCAATGGGAAGCGACCTGGGTTTTCTCCTTAAGAAAAAGTCTCTGGACCTGCAAACCCTTACTATTCACAAACCTATTTCCCCCAGCTCCCATCATATCAGCTCAACTTTGGTTGGTAATATTATTGTCAGGAGGAAGCAAAATAGAGGTAGCAGGCATTTCCGCGGTAGAAATATCATAAACTCTCGCACTTCTGCGAAGGATGGTTCACTTATTGACATCCCTATTACAGACCTCTCGTCTCATGGGCCTCTTAGAGCAAGGCAGCCTATTGACCTTTCTTCATGACTCGTATCATATCTATAAATATCAAGGGACTGGGAGCGGACTCTAAATTCATTGTTCTCAAAGACTTATTTTTGTCCTTACATCCAAATCTTATCCTTCTACAGGAAACGATGCGCAAGTGTTTTGAAGTTGTCACTTACTTTAGAAAAATGTTTCCAAGCTGGCATATCTTGGCCACTAACTCCATGGGCCTCTCTGGGGGTCTTGCAGCTTTATGGGATCCATCCTGGGTCTCGGTCAAAGCCTTTAGTTGTTTCGTTGGAAGCTAGTTTTCGCGGCATTCCTGTTTTTATCTACATACTAAATGTATAGGCCCCTTATAAGGACCGTTTTGTTTTCTGGAACCGGTTTCTTGCGTCTGAGGGAATGGAACTGGACTCCTTAATGATTGTGGGAGATTTAAACTATACATTAAGCAGCGACGAAGTCTGGGTTGCGGTAGGAAGGTGGATCCTTTGGCAGGTTTACTACAAGAAGCCCTGTTCTCTAATAATTTCGTGGACATCTACCCTACAAAATTAGCTCCCACATGGGATAATGGGATATCTGGTTCTGCTTATTTGGCCAAACATCTTGATCGTTTATTACTTTATTAAAAGTTGGTTGATCATCTAGGTTGTATAGATTCAGAAATCATAAATAATTTCACATTAGATCATAGGCCCATCGCACTACAATGGAAAAATACTGGAATCCAAATGGGTCTTCCTTTCAAATTCAATAGAATTTGGTTGGGTGATCTTGGTTTCAATGATCTTGTTCAGGAAACTTGGGAATGTTGCACATCTCTCAGTAGCTCCTCCCCTTCATAGCATCTTCTTGATAATTTAGTTTCCCTTCGAAATGTAATTAAGCCCTGGCAAATTAGGAAGCAAAAATTAAATAGGAAAGCCCTATATGATATCTAGGTGGAACTGGATAGAATTGCCACAAGGATGAAAACTCAATGTCTTCCCTTAAAGTTTCGATTCCGTATAAGAAAACTGGAATTAAAGAAAAATAAACTGCTATCTATTGAGGAGGCCACACGGAGACTAAAAAGTAGGGCTATATGGCTAAAGGAAGGTGATCGTAATACCAAATTTTTTCACCGTTATGAAAATCAACAGAGAAACATTAACACAATTTGGGAGATGAAGGATGAAGAGGGCAACACTTTATACTCACGGGAAGATATTTGTAAGGCAACAGTTTGGTACTTCTAGGAATCTTACAATAGGAACGAAAACATAAAGGCTGAGGACATAATCTAGGGTATTAATCCACACCCTTCAATGTTCAGTAATGATCAGAATGAAGATAATTATAAACCAGTATCTGAAGATGAACTTCTAAATGTAATGAAATCTTTCAAGAAAGATAAAAGTACAGGTCATGATGGATGGACGTTAGAATTTTTTCTTCATTTCTTTGATCTTGTTAGGAAGAATCTTTTGAGTATGGTGGAGGAATCCATAATGCCGGGTAAAATTCACCAAAACATTTCCTCCACCTACATTTCTTTAATTCCAAAAAAAAAAGTGCCAATGCTTTCTCGGATTTTAGACCAATATCTTTGTGCAACACAATCTATAAAATTATCTCAAAGATCATTGTTGGTAGAATCCGAAGCTCTCTCTCGCGATATATCTCACAGGAACAACATGGTTTCCTAAAAGATAGAATTATTCATGATGTTGTTGCAAACACATAGGAAAGCCTGCATTCCATCCACACCAAAAAACTTGAAACTTCCATTTTCCATATTGACTTAAATAAGGCATATGACTGTCTTGATTGGGGCTTTTTAAGATGTGTTCTTACTAAAATTGGTCTCACACCAAACTGTTCAAACTGGATTATGGCTTGTGTTGAAAAGGTTAATTTTTCCATTCTTATAAATGGACATCCTACTAATTTCTTTACGGCGGCCGGAGGTCTGAGGCGGGGATGCTCCCTACCTCCATTACTGTTCATCCTGGCAATGGATTGCCTAAGCCTACATATCAAAAGGGTTGTTTCAGATGGACACTTTCGGCCTCTGATAATCAACAAAACAATTAGCATCTCTCACAGCCTTTTTGTTGATGATACTCTGATTCTCGGAATGCTTTTTCGTTTCACCTGGTTATGTCTTTATAACATCTTAAAGAAATTTTCTGTGGCCACAGGGTTACAAATAAATGAAAGAAAATCTACACTCTTCCATGGCAATTGTGACAAGTATATCAATGAATTCGTAGCAGGTTTGTTTAATATAAAAGCATCTCCTATTCAGGAGGGAATGAAGTATCTTAGTTATCATCTTAAACCTTCTTGCTACTGACCAAAGTGGACTGGCAATGGATCATTGATCATTTCTATAAAAGAATCTCTGGATGGGAATACAAGTGCTTGTCGATGGGTGGGAGAGCTATACTTGCTCAAGCAATTTTAACTCAACTAACTGTATATTGGGCTCATATTTTTTAAATTCCAGCCTGCATAATAAATAAGCTAAATAGACTCACAACAAATTTTATTTGGGGAGGATGCAATGAAAAGAAGAAATTTCATTTAACCAAACTTTCAAATATTACTCTTCCAAAGGATCTGGGAGGTTGGGGGATTATGAATCTTCGTAATTTTGGGATAGCATTATTATGCAAATCCTTATGGAGGGCACTTCTCGGGGAGGGCATCTGGAGTAAATTCATAAAAAAAAAGTATTTGGGCAATAAATATTTTACCTTTTGGTACAGAAAAGGCTGTATTGGATCCACTCATGGATCTGCTATTTGGCTACGCTTCCGCAAAATACAACATTTCTTTTTACATAATCTCTCTTGGAGTTTCCAACATGGGAATAGAATCTTCATTGATTTGGACTCAATTTCTGGAACTAGAAACGATTGATCCATTCCGCGGGAAATTATTAATTTCCTTCATTGCATAGGTATATTTGTTTGGGGGCAGGTGATTACGGGCTGGCAGGGACCTTCTCCCATATGGAAAGAAGAACAAGATTTGGGTCTACAAGGATAATGGGCTTCACAATGGAACATGACATTAAAAATCATAAAAAAATTGGAATCTATTGTACAGAGCCGCATGACTATCTCACATGGAAGGGGAGAAAGAGAACAAATAGTTTTAATGTTGTTGAAACATATTTAACTATCTCCAAACTACAATCTCCCCAAACTAGTCGCCAATTTCCATCTTCCTTCTGGAAAACAGGAGCTCCTAGCAAAATCATTATTTTCTCTTGGTTAGTATTTCATAATAAGAATCTCATATGGGAAAATCTGCAAAGCTGTAGTGGAAAATAATGAGCATATCTTCCTTCAATATAATCTCACCACTCAGGTATGGAGAAACTTATCAAATGTTTTTGGTTTTTGCTTTATTAGACTTTCCTCCATAAAAGACTCATTTGAATGGTGGAGTGTGCGGAAGGTTACCTGGAGATCCATTCCCCAAATTGTTTTTTGGACAATTTGGAAATGGAAGAACAATTTTTTATTCCAGGGCAAAATGGATGAGTTACAACAAATATCCCACAAGGTCATTTCATATTATAATATGTACCTGCCACAGCTCAAACAGCCTTGTTGTATTCCTTGTAGACATTCTAATCTTTTGTTGGAATACCCTATGGCTTTTTTTAATGGCGTTGCATTGAAAGGTATATGTGCTTGTGGTGTATGCATTTCCATAAATGAACACCAAAAAATCAACATTTGCTGGAATGGAGGGGAAGGTTCAAATAACAAAGCTAAGGCAATGGCTCTTTCCGGACATTTATTTTTCAGTGAATTTCTAAATATCCCCGCTTTACATATTTATGGAGATTCTAAAATATTAATCGATCATGTCTTAGGAAGGATCTCCATAAAAAAAACCCTCTTTTAATTGGATAGATGAAGAGAATTGAGATTTTCTGGCAAGCACAAAATGGCTACACTATACAACATGTTGACAGATCTCAAAATGAACAAGCAGATAGACTATCAAAGGAAGGACTATCACAAGAACTAGATAACTGGCATATGGATATCATGTTTGAAAGCAACACTTTCTACATGGAAGAATTTTTTCTCCCAGGATCATAACTCTGAACTATTTTGTTATTAACTACCTGTTGATGGACCATCACTACTTGGCCACTGGGCATCATATAGTGTCCTCTGCAAATCGGTTTCTCTCCTTTTGCAGATGGTGATTTTTTTCCTTATTTTTCAACAGGGTCATATTTTTGTTTATATATATCGGGTTGGAATTTCTATATTTATGCTGGTTTTTACCATGCAGCTTCCATGTAACCATGAAGCATAATCTGTTTTTGTTGACTGTTTCTCATTTTGGCATGTTCTACCAGACTATCTGTATATCTTTGTAAATTTCTCTCATTAATATAAATATAGCGCTTTTTTCCTACTAAAAAAAAAAAGGATTCATGGTTTCATAGCAGTTGAGAGCTTGAGTACCCAAAATTTGTAGTAATCAGATGTCGTGACAGGATTTAGAAAATGATCTAGGCGGTTACCTGCCCCAAGTGCTGACATACTGACAATGTTGATTCTCTTTACTAGTCATATGTAGAGAACTGCGAAAGCTATAGAACTTATCATAATGAAAGGGATGCACTAAAATTGAAAGCTCAACATGGATGGTTGTCAAGATGGTATGACAGTTGTGGATCTAGGGAAGGATTTCTCATTCGTTGAAGAGATGGGAGTGGTCTTCTAATGAGGGTATGCGAAAGCTTGGGAGGCTGTTCAGTAATTGGCTTCGGGATATTTGTGATTCAGGAGTTTAGGAGTGGAATTCGGGAATCCAGGTTGCCGACTACACCTTTACGAGGGTTATGAGGCAACTTAATGGAGCTTATATTGATAAGTTGTAAACCAATTAAAGAATGATTGTGTATTTTTTTGTTTATTAGTGGTTTCAATAAATTTGTGTAATGTAAGCATTAAGAGGGGAAATTGGAGCTAATGCTTACATCCTACATTTGTAATGTTGGTTTATGAGCTGTTGATGATGGTCTCTCCTTATAAATTAGGAATAAGTTAGACCTCACAAACTCTATCTTCTAGAGTAATCTTTAAATGTAATCTATGTGTGTGTGCTCACCCATACACCTTTGTGTGAAATATATGAGTGCTTTCAACCATTTTAAACATTTTATATGGTAAATAATAAAATATTTTTGAAATTTTTTAGTTTTAAAATGTTTTGCTAAATTTTTAATAACTTGTAATTTTAAATTATTAAATTTATATAATTAAATATTTTAGAATTTAAAATATAGTTTATATATATATATCTATATATATATTATATATATATATATATATATATATTTTATATATATATATATATATATTATTATATATTTTCTTTAATTATCAAATTTATATAACTAGATATTAATAATAATAATAATATTATATTATTATTATTATATAATTTTAAATTATAAATTAAAATTTTATTGTTATTATTTTAAAATTATAAAATAGTGTAGTTTCATCTCACAAACTAATCTTTATATAAGTATATAATCTATACAACTAATTAAAATAGTTTGTAGGCTAATGAAGCTTCATAAAAACTCTTAAAATGCATATATTGAAGCATATACTAGTTGTTTTGGGGTAGTTTAATTGATGATCAAAGTAATGTGAGTCATGAGAAAAGTTAGAGATATCTACAGTTCAAATTCTTAGTTTGTGACACCATTTACAGAGAGATAGATTGTAGAACCCCATAAAATCTTGTATATCAAGCTTAGTGTTTCAACTTTGATCCTATTTTAAATATGTATTATTGTGGATGAAGTATAAATATGATTAATATAGTTATATAAATTAAATTGTCAATAAATGCTTATAAATATTTATTTATGATAAACATTAAAATACTTATTTTATGATGCATCTCACATTTTTAAAATTTTAAAATAAATAATAAATTATTAAATTATTTATTAATTAAATTTATAAAAACTAATAATTAATTATAAAACTAATTTTAAATTATTACTATTTTTTCCAAACGAAAAATCAAACTTTTTATTAAGAAAATAAAAAGTTACATCTGTAGATGCTATAAGCATTCCTGAAGTTTGTTGTTCACATTGCTGCAAAAAACCAAAACCTCTATGAGGACATATAAAACACACCCTCCCCAAAAGGACTAAGTTGTTTCTCTATCATGATCACAATATCAAAAAACCATAAGAGAAATAACATAGCAGGGCCTCCCCAACATTGGAGAAAACGACCCTCTTGTAAATAAGTTTTACATCATTATTTGAGGAAATAAATTCAATATCCATACAAAAATGCAAAAAGTATATCGTAACTATAATCAGAAAACAAAAACATAAAAGCTATCTCATCTGATATAGCGTGTTTGATTCGACACACGGATTAAACCATCCTCATATGATGATACTCTCCAAGTGCCCATATCCTATTGTAGACCTTCCTTAGAAAGGAAATTTGTTGTGGTGTTTCACTCCCTGTAGACGTGACAAACATATATGTAATAAAAAATCATTTTAATTTGTAAAATTTCTTCAGTAATTGGGAACAAAATGTGGTTTTGACATCTCTAACTCTCATTAAACCAATTAATAACATTTAACAAATCTCTGAATATTTGCACAAAATCAATCCCTAAGTCCCTAATCCAACATAGCAATAGTTTCAGTGTTTGGAGCTCTGCAAAGTTGTTTGTTCCTTCCCCAAGGCTTACTGAGGCTTTCCAGTACTTGTGTTCATTATGATAAATGACCAATCTTGCC
This sequence comes from Pinus taeda, assembly GCA_000404065.3. Taxonomy (NCBI): domain Eukaryota; kingdom Viridiplantae; phylum Streptophyta; class Pinopsida; order Pinales; family Pinaceae; genus Pinus; species Pinus taeda. The sequence continues at coordinate 117,113 of APFE030273520.1, read as the reverse complement.
CCACATTTGTTTTGAGCATATGATGCTCCATCAAAATAGGCCCAGGGTATAAGAGGGTTTATCTATTATTCCCTTATGATTCGGGAGATTTGTGGGGAAGTAGTCAACGGGAGGAGAGAAATAATTGATGCGCATTTGGCTGCAATGACATATGGTACCAAGGGGACATCCCTAAATACCCCCTTATTTCTAGCCAACCAAATGCCCCAGGATATGATGGGTGGAATATTTTTTGGATTTTTCTCTTGATTTTATTGCCACTAGAGTTTCCAAGCTTCCATGAGAGACTTCCCTCTCCAGCCCTGCCTGATCCCCATGAGATTCAATGCGAGCTCCCAAACTTTTGAAGTGAAATGACATGTTAGGAAAACATGGTTTGTAGTTTCTTCAACATTTTTGCAAAGTGTACACCATCTAGGTCCATTCTTGTTCCTTTTCTGTAGATTATCCCAAGTAGGGACTTTATTGCTAAGAAGACACCAAAGAACAACCTTGCTTTTATTGGGCACATCAGCTGCCAGAGAGATCTTCACCACCATTTCTGGCTTCCCTAGGATCTTCTGTCAATATGGTAATCGTATCCATATTTTGGGGAGTACAAGCCATTTGGGGCATGTACCCATGGAAGCTCATATGGATGGTCTCTTAACCTGACATTTGATTGGATCAAGTCTTTGACGAAGGACTGCAATATACCTATCCAACACGGATGAATTTTAAGGGCTTCAACAATTTCCTAACCTTGTTGCCAAAGAGAGGACTCTTCAGGGGCCACAATCTGGTTGAGGGAGGTTATGCCTTGATTTTTGGGGAACTCCTTGATCTCCTTTGGGAGAGAAAATTTTTCGTTGCATCCCACCCACAGATCATCCCCTATTCTTACTTTGTCCCCATTCCCAACCATCCAACCCAACCCTTCTTCAATTATGCCTATTGATTCCAGAGAAGCCTTCCATATTGATAATGCACTGGTTGGTTTTTTATTTACTCTGCGAATCCACTCCTCCATAGGTTAAGGGTCTATATATTTTCTATTTATTACCATTGTCCACAAGTTTTCCTTTCTTATCAGCCTCCATGCCGATTTTTCCGCTAGTGAGGATACAAAAATGGGGAGATCCTTAATATCCCAGCCTCTCCAAGCCTTTGGGATGGCTATTTTGTCCCAAGCAACCCATGGAAGGACACCCTCCTCTTTTGAACCGACACATAGAAACTACCCACACAGTTTCCTGATTTGAGCTAAAATGCCTTTTGGTACCATGTGAGAGCAATCCAGTAAACCAAAATGGCCATTAGAACTGATATGATTAGTACCAACCTGCCAGCCCTTGAAAGACTCTTATAGCTCCAATGTTTAATCCTCTTTTCAACTTTTTCCAGCAACCATTTCCAGTCGTGTTTTCTATAGTTATTCGACTTCAGGTGAAAGCCTAAGTATTTGAATTTGTCCATCATAGGCATTGCTGGATAAGGGATTCTTATAGTGACTCTGTTTATCTCCGCCACCGAGTAGCCTTCATAAGCTATGGAATATTTCTACTCGTTTATGCTCATTCCCGTAGCTTTTAAGAAAAGATCAAGTGTGATTTTCAGTTGTTGGATGTCTTCTCTCGCCTCATTACTGAACAACATGATATGATCTACAAAAAGGAGATGGGTGATGAGAAAATTTGTAGCTACTTTGATCCCTTTTATCTCCCCTCTGCGCTTTTCTGCAATGATTAGTTGACTAAGAACTTCAGCTACTAGTAAGAACAACAAGGGTGACAAGGGGCATCCCTACCTCAACCCTCTCTGGCTATGAAAAAGGGGGAAGAAACCCAGTTGATAAGTACGACAAAGCTTACACTTGTAATTCATTCCATGACCCAATTTATTAAACCAATGCCGAACCCCAAATGGGTTAAAATTAGGCAAAGGTATATCCAACTAATTCTATCATAGGCCTTCAATAGATCTATCTTCACAATGAAACCTTTTTTCTTGCTCCTTTTCATACTGCGCATTGCTTCCTGAGCAACTCCAATGGCTTCATGTATCTGTCTTCCATCTAGGAATTCGAATTGTTCTCTTGATATGTTCTTGGAGAGGATGGGTTTTAGGCATACAACTATAACTTTTGCTATGATTTTATAAATACAATTACAAAGCGAAATAGGCTTGAATTCCTCAAAATACTTTAAATCATCAGTTTTGGGGATGAGGGATATGAAAGTTGATTTGAATGTTGCATGTATCGATCCTCTAACTCTCGATTCCTCCACCACCCGAGTTAATTCATCCCCCATAAACTCAAAACAGTGTGAAAGATTTCTATCATCCATCCATCAGGCCCCATACTCTTATCCTTCTGCGTTTTTTTGAGAACTCCTTCGACTTCTCCCTTTGTAACAATTGTCATTATCATATCATTTTCCTTGTCTTCCGCATATTTGGGAAACAATTGAGCCACTTGAATAACCTATGCTATAATGGCTTCTTCTGGAGCTTTGAACATGCCTTTAAAGTGGTCCCTACCCAGGTCTACTATCTCGTCAAAGGATTTTGCTATTCCTGCCTCAGGTCGCTGCATTTCCTAGACAGTATTGCAATTCTTCCTACCTTTTGCGTAATTTTGAAATAATTTTGTGTTTTTGTCCCCAGCCGAGAGCCATATTTCTCTACTTTTGAGTCTCCACTGCTCCTCCATTCCACTCAATATCTTCCTTTTTGAAATTTCCAATTGTTAGATTCTTTCCATTTTCTCCTCTATCTCATAGCCATCCACCTTCGGACTTTCGAGGGTCTCCAGTGTTTCCTTTATAAGTTTAAGCTCGAATTTTTCTGTGTTCCTTTTCTCCTTTGCCCATGCTATTGTTTTTTGTTTCAACTGGTTGAGTTTCCCCATGAAAATATCAACTAATGACAGGCCTTGATCAACAGTCACAGACCTCCATGTTTCATTAACTAAGGTATTATATGTAAGGTCTTTTATCCATTTAGGATTGAATTAAAAGGGGAGCCTAGTTTTCTGCAAGACACTTTCAGTTCGAGGATAATAGGAAAACGATTAGAATCACCACCAAATCCAATCCATTGTCTCAAAAAAATAAAAAATTATTACAATTATTATTATTATTAGAAGAATTTATATATGAGTAATGGAAATTTGATTAATTTAGAGAGAAAGAGTAATATTAATTTCAATTATTTAGAGGGTTAATTTTAAAGGATAATAGTTATAGTGAAGTTTGTTTAATTCATTTTCTATTTAGGTTTTATTTTCTCGAGACATATTATTTTGTATGGCAAAAATTTAAACATGTTTAAAAGTTCACAAACTACTATTAAAAAAGATTATCCAAAATTTATTTAATTTTTTTTTGAAATCATAAATTTAAATTATTAAAACTCCACAAAAACATTTTAAATACTAATCATCATATTATTAAAAATATGTTTTAATAATAAATAATAAATTTGTTAACAAATTTATTCCCAAATTCTTTAAAACGAAATAAGAAAAGAGAAGAACAGCTAAGCTACATATTTCAAAGAAGAAAATTTAAGAAAAAATATTGTTGAATATGCCTTGACGGGTTAAACTAGATATCCTTTGGACATTGTTTTGAAAGGTATTTTGTAAAACTGTTTTTGAATGGTTTATATTATATTTTCATATTAGGATGATTATAAGTTAATAAAAATTTTCATTTTATACGACAGCGAGTCCATGCTAATAGAACAACATAGGGACAAAAGTCGCAGATGGAATTTTAGATTGTAAATAAAATATATTCATGGGTAGTTTTAGTATTAGTATTTTGTCCAGAGAACTTTGAAAATTGAAAATTAATCGCATTTTAATGAAATTGAAGTTATAAAATGTCATTTTAAATAACTTTAAAATAATCGTAAATATAATAAAATTAAATATAAATATATATATGATTATTATTTTTTATTTTTTAGTTTGGAATGTAACAAGTCATTAATGTTTAACTGATATAAGATAATAAATGTTATATCTAGTGAAGGCAGGGTCACTATACTAGTATAAGAACAACTTACCAAACATAGAATTCAAGAAATAAACTTACAAAACAATTGGTACAACAATTACAACCTTGAACAATACAAAAAATTTGTAGTGTTGAACAATAGAGCTCCAAATGATACGTGGTGCATAACTAATTATTACTGAGATATACCTTGAATTAGATATACAACTTATGGTAGATATAAAAGATATTACACCAAATTTTATAAAAGGCCACCACTTTTTCAACTACTACAAAATTTCAAAACTATTATATAAGGATCCATCATCAGGGAAATTGTTTCCACAACTTGAGAATGAATATCAGAGCTTATTAATAGTATTCGAGAAATAATTTTATTTTATGTTAGTTTATGATAGTTTAAATTTAATATATAGGTGAAATGGGTGGGTGAAACTGGTAGGTCGGTTAGCATAAGATTAAAAGAACACATAATTGATATAGCTAGAAATAGAACATAAAAATCTGCCCTTGCTGAACATGCTTGTTCCTCATCTCACTACATCTGTATGGAAAATGCTAAAATAATTGAGAAAGAAGACCACCACTGAGATAGAAAAATTACCTAACACAATGAATAGAGATGATGATTTAAAATTAAGCAATACTTGGAAACCTATTTTAAACAAAATAAAAAAATAATAAACCATAAAATATTAATTAATCAAGCTCCTGACAATATGTTCTCTGAAATTTAATTAATAATTATAAAACATTTTAAACTAGTTTAATAAAAATTATAAAATAAATTTACCTATTCTAGTAATTAAACCCAATTACTTTAACCCATTTTCAATCCAAAAAAATAAAAAATAAAAATTTAAGTATTAAATTTAAATTATCATAAATCGATATAAAATAAAATTCTTTGTCAAATACTATTAATAAGCTTTGATATTCATTCTCAAGTTGTGGACAACAATTTCCTTGATGATAGACTCACATGGAAAGTCCGAAACGTTGAATAAAAAACAACTCACAGATTCTTCTACTCATCTTTCAAATCAACCGACTTGTATGTATTCACTTTTTCATACAAGATGAGTGTCTTCCAAAAGACGAGCTCAGTAAAAATTCAAAACTAGAGTTTCTAACTTTTCCAAGAATAATTCGTTGTGATCGGCTGTGTTTCTAACTTTCCCAAGAATAATTTGTTGCGATAGACTGGCCAATATCATCACTATCTACAAAGGACTTGCACTCATATCAAAGTGTAAGTTAGAGCATGAGACATTTTTGTTATAGATGCATAAACTTGTTTTTTTTATATAACTTCTCCCACTTACATGTATCGTATGATGACGATAAGGGAAAGTGCTTGTAAATTGTGCTCATATGCTTGCATGCTTCAGTAAGAGGAGAAAACATGGAATTTGTGAGAGATTATAATATGGGAATGTGGGTTAAATGCACTGTAGAACGTACAAGAGCATTGTCATTGATGCTTGGTGTATACAACGCTGATTTACTCACATGAATAATTTCCACTCCATATATGGATTGGACCTATGGAGGAACAATGAAAATGTTGTTTACAAGATCTTATGAGTGATAGGAAAGAAATGTATTACTTAGGATAAAGACACTACCAGATATATAGCAAATGCAAGTTGTATAGATTGAGAAGTTAAGTGATGAGCAATGTTATCATGTTTCATAACTGATGTTTTTTTAGTGAAGCATGGTAAAAAAAAATTGAATTAGATGTGTTTTGAAGCGGACATATTTATATGGTTATTATCTTTTAGAACATGACCATGCTAAAAAATATTAGGTTTAAGTACTTGCGAGATGAAGATGAATTTGGTTTAGAACAACTTCACAAGTGTGCAAAGAAAAAGTTACAAGGTTATATTGATGGGAAAGTGTTAGGTCCCTATACTACTAGTGTAACCCCTTATTGTTATTAGTACACCCCCCTTATTATATTGTTGTGTCCATGTAGTCCCCATATTGTTATTATTGTTCCCCATAGAAGCCCACTATTCTTATTATTGTGCCCTTACATTATTATTGTTACGCCAACTTTGATTATATTATGACCCCTTAGACTCCTATATATAGAAAGGAGGTCTTGTCATTTGTATCATCCAAGAATTTTTCATTTGTGTAATGTAAAGGAGGTTTCCCCCTCAAATAGGCTTATTTCTAAGGCGTTTATCTATCTTCTGTGAGCTGGTTTCATAACATTTGGTATCAGAGCTTTGGATTATAGGGTTTCGCTGCTCCAAATAGGTCATCGTGGAATTTTTGCTATCACTTTTTTCTACAAAATTTCAAAAGCTAAAAAAAAATCCAATTGAAATGAAATCGTGCTAAACCTTGGGTTCGAATTCAGATCTTGTCTCACTGTATTTTTGGAGATATGATTCGACGAAGTTAGGGTTTTTGCAAGCTCCAGAATTTCATCTAAAATAGGTTATCGTGGAATTTTCGCTATAACGTTTTCGCTACGAAGTTTCAGAATCTAAAACAAAAACTCATTTGAGAAGACATCAGTCTGAACCTCGGATCCAAATTTCAGATCTTGTCTCACTATATTTTCAGATATATGATCTGAGGAAGTTAGGGTTTTCGCAGGCTTTCGAATTACATCCTAAATAGGAGACCTTGGGAAAATCGTCATAACTTTCTCGCTGAGCATCAGATTGAGAATTCATAAGAAGTTGCAGAAAGAGGACAAAATGTATTTTTTTTGGGTATAATGTACAAAACCTAAGGTTGAAATAGTGACATGTGGCACGCCGTACAAGTTCACTCTACTGAACTAATCTATAATTAGTTCATCACGGGAGATTGGGAATAAATATTTCTTCGGGAATCCAATTGCGATCAGACTTGCAGAGTTAGAAAGAGGACTCAAAGGGCTATTATAGGCTGAAATTTCAAGACTTAAGAGATATGAAATTATAGAGTTACAGTCATTTCAAGATCGAGCTCCTAAAATCAAGAAAAAACGAGATGAGGAAGTTTGATGGCAAGGATCAGGGAAATTGGATACTATAGATGGAGAAATATTTTGACCTACATGGTGTACCATTGTTACAAAAGGTACATATTGCATCTAATTATTTAGAACCGAATCAATTTTTATGGTATAAAGGGCTTTGTTTTTGTAAACCACTTTTTACGTGGTCAATTTTCACAAAGGAAGTGATAGCACATTATGAGGATACAAAGACAAATATCTTCTTTAACAAATTGATAAATCTCAAACAAAAGTGTTCAATGGTAGAGAACATTGAGGAATTTCAAAAATTGAATATAAGGGAAAATGATATTCCATAGAAGCAGAGGATTGATGTCTCCATATGGTGTTTGAAGGATAACATTCAACATGAGGTCCGTCTTTGGGAACCTGATTCATTGGAGAAGGAATTCAGGTTGGAAAGAAAAGTGGAAAGCAAAATTATGGCAACAAGGAAGTCTACCCCTCA